>CAXIVR010000010.1:101102337-101347689 GCA_964035755.1 Teleogryllus oceanicus | reverse complement strand
CGGGTTCGGTTGAAACTTGCCCCTTGGTGGCCCATAACACATTCTTCAAAACATTTTTTTTTTCTGATAAATATAAAGATCATGCAACATTTTTGTTGTTTAACAGTTCATGTTTGGTAAATTTGAAACCTTTCGTCTTTGTTAATTTTACTGGGGGGCCCCCCCAGAGTCCTCAAAGAGCAGCCGCCACTGCTTCGTTTACATCAATAGGTTCTTCTTTAACCTAGAGGGAACACAAAAGTTGTCCAGCCATTATCTTCATTCACATCAATTGGTTCTTCTTTAACCTAAAGGTAACCCAAAAATGGAAGATTCTTGTGCTGCTTTTCCCAAATTGCTTTAGCGACCAGGAGGAACGCGATGGATATTATGTACAGAAAATCTACGTGTAGTGGTGAGTTTCTGTGCAATTAAAATCCATTTTTTGATAATATGAAGCCCCGACTTGACGATAAGTTAAGAAATAGTTAAATATATTAAATTAGCCATTTTATATTGTCAAAATTATATAATTTTGAAGGTGTGCCCGATTCATTATTTTTTCTAGGTATTTTGGTCGCCTATTTCAGACATTTCTGTACTTTCGACCTCTTCAGTGATTTGTCTTACATTGTCCCATGGTGCTCAATATAATTTTCTTTTAATTAGGTCACTGAAATGTGGATGTCATTCTACCTCCCAGTCTAGAGATCTTTTCGACAGTCTTCTCACCATTTGTCACCAATTCATTTCTCTACCAGCACATACCGGGAAAAGGTGGATGAGAATGGGGTGAAGTCTGCACTGCAGTGCCTCTGACCAGGAGGCCCGTGAGTTTCGCCCACAAATGTGGAAGGAATTTTCTTTTGATTTCCCGTAAACCTTAACACACTATTGTAAATTTTTGTTTTTTGTTCATCTATTTCTTCAACAGAATACCATACAAAACCCTATCATCGTCACTGTCACATAATGATAACTGATCACTTTCTTCACTCGTCTCATCAGTATTATTACATTTCTTCTTTTAATTTTATTTCAATCGTCAGGGTTTTCCCCAAATCCTTTATTGCCTATAGGGGGACATTACTTGTTCCACCCCCTACTTGTACTCCATACCTTAAGACCGACTCAGCAAGTGCTTTGTACACTATTTTTGAACATCTGTATTCCCTACTGCCTCATAGCGTATATTCCTCCTAGCAGTTTTTGTTTTATTGAAAACTAGTTCAGTATGTTTATTAAATTTCATGTGGTTATAAAAAAAACCTAAATATCTATATTTGTTAACAAACCCGATTTCGTCCCGTGTCAGAACGCTCGTCGTCTTCCACGTCTTCACGGCCATCTTGAAACAGTTTGTACCACTCCCTAAACCCTTGTTTTGCTCATAGCAGACTCACCAAAGCAGTTTTCAACATTTCTAGAACTTTGTTACATTTTATTCCGTTCTTATAGCCAAATTTAATGCAAATCCTCTGATCCATTTTTTCAACTAATTAAAAAACGCCAGTACTAGGCAAACACGTGTAAACTTCTTCGCAACTGATGAAAGAAACCATCCAACAGTGGAACTAATGTCAGATTCACTCCAGATTTACCGAAAAACAAAACATCTCATGAACCAGACTATTACCACACTCCCAATAAAAAATTCCGTTCTTTCTGAAAACCCCTTGGTGTATCCCCGCCAGACGTTGACGCATTCTACTGCGCTGGCTGAGCCCTTGACCAGACAGTTGTCCCTTTGGGCGGTTACGAAAACGGGAAAGCGGCTCGATACCTTCGTCCAGTCCGAAGAGGAGAGCGGAGCTAGCTGCTCGAAAGAGATCTACACGTTTTTCATGCAGTACTGCACCTCTCCGTCGGCGGCTGTTTGCCGGCTGGAAAGCGTACCGGTACGGCCGACCGTCTCCGCGGATGATATGGAAACCAAGAGCATGCCCTTCACAGGGTGGGGGCAGACATCAGCGAAAAGGAACGCATCTCTCTGGTCTGCGGAACAAGTCCCAATGAATGGGCTCCTGCCCAGAAATCAACCGACGGCTGTGCTATGCGCCGGTCTCGTCCTTAGACTACAAATGCCACGTTGGGAAGCATTTGACGCATGTCAGCGGCATCAAATGGTGTTCCTGGTCCATCAGCCTGCGAATGTCAGGACTGCACAGGTGACAGCTGCGGTCCCCGCGGCTGGTAAGACGCGTGGAAGTATAGGCACCACTGCCTGACTATCGATTGAAAATTGTCCCGGGCTTCTAAAGCCACCACTCGGAGGCCGGAAGGTAGCGAGAGATAGAACAGATGCTCTCTGGCTCATTTCCGGGGAATGTATACCTGGTGGGCAGGTCAATACTACTCACTGCTCGCATCTGAGCGAATCCGAGCTTAGCTTCGAAGAAAGTAAGGCACGTCTTAAAAAGATGGCCTGTTCTCTTAAGTAGCTATGTTGCAAAAGATCTATGCGCTCTGGCCTTCATGCAGATCCAGGCTGCGTTCAAGACTCGTGGTATCCCTGAATGTACGGTCGGCACTGGATGCTACCCTGACGGAAGAGATCTTCGTTGGATCGTGATGTAACCCGGGCAAGGACGGTTGCCCGTAAGCTGTTGATGAACTCCTTGTTCTTAGCCTTGATTGGGCTAACTTCTTTTCTTTCGCACCTTTGCCCTGTGATTACTCAGATGGGCCGGTGAGGGTTTGCTGGATGGAGGGGTGTACCCTCAAGTCCGGAAGGGGTTAAAAGATCCGCCATTGCCGAAGAATCCCACGTTCAATTAGTCCGTGATAAACCTCTACTGTACATAATTGTTTCATATTCCTTAACAGATAAATTTTTTATGGTCAACAGATTATTCTCCTATCAAGATAGCTGTTCCTTCAGTAATACTTTCAATTAATTTATTTAAATTTCTTGAAATTCTGGGACTTAATTTTGGGAGGTCTGTAAATAAATATATTGATAGGTCATTTTCTGCTTCTAAACGTTTAAGGTACCAACTATGCTTTCAAAATTATTATTTAGTCAATTTGATTGAAAATTAATGTTTTCTTGTAGAACATTATTAAACCACCACCTGCCTTGTTTGATCTCAATTTATGTGTTGTTTTGTAATTCTTTAAATTGTGCAAGTCAACCTCATTTTTTGTTATGAACACTTCTGATATATTACATCCAAATTACAATAACTTAGTATTATTTGTAGTTCATCCCACCCTTTTCTAATGGAACGAATGTTCATGTCAGAACATTTTCTCTTGAATTAGATGACACTGTTTCTTTACTTACATCCCTGGTTCCACTGTTTGACATTTCACAAGTATTAAAATGTATATGTTGGTTTGCTAGTTGGTAGTTTATCCAGTCCATAGTTTTGGGTTCCCACACACAAGCACAGAACACAAATTTAACAATAAGGAAAATTATACTATTTTTTCCATGTCTTTCTTTAAGAGATATTATGTTTTATCACTTCCTTCTTTTCGTACCAGAATGCGACCTTTTTTACCCACACATACTTGAAGTTAAAATTTTCCCTTTGATTCCACCCCCCTTAACAAGTTCCTAAGCTCTGGGATGAGCGATTCATTGAAAGTCTGCTGCTTTCCCCTTTTTTTCATCAAGGGTTTTTGGGGTTTCCCACCACCTTTTCCCTTCAATCACTTCACTGCGTTGGGCTTCATCCTTGCACTTGACCATCAGGAAAGTAGATTTCTCTAGGTTGATACATTGCACATTTTGAACTTCAATTGAAGGCATTCCATTTTTCTCCGCTATTCGGGTAAACTGTTTATGGGGTTCATGTCTTCTTTATCTATTCCTTGAATTTCTACAAATTTTCTTCTTTGTGTTGCTGCAATTTATTTATTCTATCATTTACTAAATTTTATTTCTTCAACCTTCTTTTCCAGGAGTAGTCTCATGCTCCCAACTTCTTCTTTTAAACCCCTGTTTTCCTAATATTTTCTTCAAATTTTGTCGATTGTTCGTCAAACTTATCTGACATAAATTGTACTGATTTTATGAGTTTTGAGATGTGCTTTCACAGATGGTTAAACTGCTCCTCCCTTCACTTATATCACTGTCCAGGTCATTTATTTGCAGGGCACATTCTATGACTCATCTTTATTGATCGCTTTTTTTTTTCGTTGCTCGGCAGTTTATACACCTCAAGAAAGTTTACCTCCTTTAGATTTGGCCTTGTGGGTCGTTTCCGATATAGAGCATTTGTAGTGGTAGTTTCACTCATCCATGACACAGTATTTCCTCTTCTCTCATAATTTCTTCACACTGGTTGCATTTCATACTGATGGAAATACTATTCACGCGAAAAACAAATAAAAAGAATTTACGATTTGTAAAGATAAACACAATCACAATCCGGCGAATTATTTACCAGCCCCGGAAGTCGCCGGGCGTCAGGCAGGCACGTCCATCCACCACGAGTACCAGACGTAGACGTTGATAATAATAATAATATAATAATAATAATAATAATAATAATAATTTCTGGTTGAAAATTTTTGTACGAACCCCCAGGGGTCGGTATCGACCTCCGCGCATGTTTTTTCCAACATTGAATTTTGCTGTTGTTGATAGCGTTCTGGAGTATCTTCCTCGCAGCCTTGTGCTCCGCTGAAACTGTAAAAACTCTGCAGGATTTATTCTTGTATGCGCTCGCTGTGCTTTCTGCGTAGTCTGAGGCACTGTTTTCTTAATTCTGCTATTTCTTCCGTCCACCAATAGGCCGGTTTTTTTTCCGTTCCTCTCTTTTTAGTGGGCATAGAGGCGTCGCATGCTTTAGTGATGAGGTTCATGGTTGCCTCTACGAGGGTCTCTGTTCCTGCCCTGTCCAGCGACCCTGCTGGCGGTTTAGGATAGACTCCAGACCCTCTGGACCCCACTTTGAAGCCTTCCTTTGTCCATTTCGCGGTGTTCCATCGTTTGTAGCTTTTGGTGGGGTGAACATCTCTTTTCGTCTTTCATTATTACTATCTGGTATAATAGGTATTGGTGGTCACTACCAGTGTAATCCTCGATGACTCGCCAACCTCGTTCCTTAGTCGCTAATTTCTCCGACGAGGCGTGATGTCGGGAAAAGTGTTCGAAACAGGTCTTCTATATGTCGGGTGGGCCTTGTTTATAAGTATCAAATTCAATCGTGCGGCCATTTCCAGAATTAACATTCCTCTTGTCTGTTCGGGCATGCTCCTTCTAGTACCCTCGCATTAAAGTCCCCAGCCACTACGACCTCAGTTTGAATGCCTGTTAGGCAGTCTTCGAGGTCCCCAAGTTTCTGTCGGAATTCCTGACGGTGTCACTTGGGACAGACAGCAGCTCACGTATGTTATTCTGTCTATCCTCGTCCGTACATAGTGTGAGCCTGCTCCATGGCGCTCACTCAGATTCGACTTGTCTGGAATCCATATGGCCGCTGTTACAAATCAAACATACTTTCACGGTCGCCAGCTGAATAAACAGCAACAAAACTAACAATGACCACAGAAGGGCCTAATGGGTTTAAGCGGAATGAACACGAATTCTTAGGAAAGGACTTCGTAAAGAGTGCTATTTTCAATGGAAAAAGGCACAAGGTTAAAAAATTCCAAGTGAGTTTCAACAGAGGGGTCTACAGTGGAGACACAATCCAATTCCTTCAACAACAATTTATTACAAATATAACTTTACAAATATTCCTCTTCGATGCTCAATTGGCTGTAAGAGGAATTACACTGAATTACGATAATTTACAAGAATCAACAATCAAAATGTGAATTTGGAAACCAGTGAAAAGGCCATTTTCTCTTTACATAAACAAGTTTATACAGAATAATACACGTCAAAGTCAACACACCAAAGTACCCACTTTAGGGCGAAAGAAATGGCTGACGTACAATTACAACTTGACAAAGACTCTTAGTTAGAAGCCTTTCAAATACAAAAACATAAGCAAATTGAGTTATAATCTGCAAAATATGCGAATACCACTTTAAAAAGACAAATAATGTAAAACCATTGAAAATCGTGCATTCATTGTAACCTTAACGTAATTGATGGAATTGCATTGATTACAGGGAGAAAATCGCCTTATAAACCATAACCATAGAGGATTGGGGGTGGGGGGGAGGATGATTGGAGCTTAGAAATTTGTTGGGCACGGGTGGATCTGGCTTTGAGTATGAAGGGACAGGTTTGGTCATAGGCCGCGTGGTGTTCATTGCAGTTGGCGCAGGTGGGGTGAAGGTACGGTCTGAGGAGGTGTGGGAGGGACAGTCTTCTGTTGGGTGGGTTTGGGCGCAGAGGGCACATGTCGGGGGTCGGTGGCAGAAGGTTCTCGTATGATAGTCTTTGGCAGTTCTTGCATTGGGGGATTCTGTCAATTTATAGTCTTCTAGTATAATTTTGTAATAGTCTATGTAGATCAGTTTGTTCTTGATGTCGGTCATTTCGCGTCTGTTGTCTCAACTGTGTATAGTCCGAGTGGTGTCAGTGTTCCATTGTCTTCGCGTTTCATTTCCTGTACGTGGTAGTGGGTAATGGTCAAAGAGGTCAGGGTTTCCTTAACGGTATTTAGGTCAAACTTTGCGGGTAGTCCTTTAATGATGAATTTGGCGTGAGGTTCTGTGGTTGCTCTATTGAAGTGATATGCTATGGACCCGTCAGTCTGGGGTCCATTGTGATCTGGTCAAGTCGTTCTTTGATTTTGGTATGTGCGTCACGTCGGGGTTGGATCAAAGGTCAGGGGTGCACTTTGCCGTCATATGGTTCGAAGAGGCCTTCATCAGGTCCTTAGTCAAGTCTGAGGGGTCCAGGATGGTCTTTAAGTCAATTCTGAAGGGTCCGATTCTGCCTTTGGTTGGGTTTCTATGAGTGGTCATTGTTGCTTCTTGGGTGTGTTCAGGTTGTTGGGTGGTGGAGGTTTCTTGTGTGTCCGGGGTTGGAAGGGGTTCTGAGTGGTGATTGGGGTCGGTGGGTTTGCTGGTTTGGGTTTAGCGCTATTGGTGACGAGGAAAATCCGTCATCCAGGAGGGGTCTTTTAGTGGATGGTTCTGGGGGGGGGGAGTCCGGGTAGGAGTCGAGGGAGCGTCTGCCGATGGCCATATTACCAGCTGTGGTGTTACTGCCAAGGTCGTCTCCGGCCTCGATGCCCCATCTCGCGCCCGGTGTCCAGGTTGGTCCTCGGCGGAGGGGGCGGTGGCGGCAGCTCGCCTGAGTAGGTCCGGTTCGAGGGAATCCACCCTGTCGACCATGGCGCCCTCTGTGCTGGTGGCCGCACGGTGACCTTGACGGTAGCCGTTGGTTATGGCGTAACCGTTGTCTAGTAGGATGTCCCATAGGAGTAGCGGTGGTCGTTTTACAAAGAATACCTATGGCGCCCTGTAGTTAGGCAAAAAACAAAACATGTACATCAAGCAGGTTGCCTATACACAGGCGTTAGTAGTTACTGCACCTACTGAGCAGTGCACTCTAGCGGTCGCTAGTGAAAACTTATGCTGTACACAAAGAATTTTTGTTTTGCCTTAAAAATGGCTTTTTCAACCTTTCAAAGGCAGTCAGGTATCAATCAATCCCAATAATGTTCTAAATCTGAGATTTTCTTAGTGGCAGCCATTTCTATGGCTGGTTTCCCTATAATGAGTATAAACCTGTTTTTAAAAGCTCAGAATTTATGACATTAATTATTAATTTTGATTGTTTACCAAATGATCGAATCCAACAACTGATTGTACCATCCAATAACATCTTTTACATTGTTCTATGGCCATAGAATCACATATTGGGGCTTTTAGCCACCAGATCCTATTTTCTAAGTACTTAAAAAGATAGTTACATGGAGTACTTATAATTTAAATTTAAAAACTAAACCCTAGACACAAATTTTACAAAGTAAAGGTCTTCAAATGATGGACAGGCTGGCTTCTCGCTGAATCTTGAGAAATGCAGTTTTAAATGACAACCGCAGTGCTTGAGTCATCAGAGAACCATGCTGTCGAACTTTTAGCCCTGTAAGACTCACAGATCAATATGATATCAACCTTCAACTCATTAATTAGTTGTCCAGAAGCTCGAGGTAATTCTACTACGATTTAAATTTCCTGTAGTATTCTCTTCATTTCCTTGCGTTTGCTATTCTCCTCTGTTTCAATGCATCTCAGTCATAGCAGTTTCCTGTTCCAGGTATGTGGTCTGTCCCTCTTGCGTCGACTCGGTCGCTGCATAGTATGCACGACGGACAATTTGGCATTCGGTACGTTTGTGCCCGGTTTTACCACATCTCCAGCACAGGTTGCTCCTTATCTGGTCCTTTGCAGTCTTTTTGCACGTGGCCGTAGCTAAGACACTTATAACAGCGAGGACAGTAATTCTTCTTTCGACTGGACAGTTGACCCAGCCTATCTTAATGCGCTGTTTGAGCAGTAGGGGGATGGCTACCGCTTCCTCCATCTCCACAATGGCCAGCCTTTGCTCACGCTTGTTAGGTTGCAGCACTGCCACCTTCACGTCGTTCAGGTCAGCATTTGTTTCTCTCTGGATTGCTAACCGTAAGGTAACCTCTTCCTCTGTGGTTAGAGCAGTCAAATCTCGCATCTCTACGCGTGCTCGTGGCGTCAGATTGCGCACGTATCCCCTAGTGTCTCCTGCATTGTCTTGTGGAATGATTTGCACTCTTGTGATTGGTTGCCTTGTTCCACCAAGACGTTTGCCGTCTCCTGGTCTTCCGTATGCCTCTGACCTCGATGTTTTTGTCTTCCGACTTTATCTTGCTGCAGAAGGGTATTGACCACTTCTGCAAACGATTTGCCTTCAGTCGGTTTGGTGAGAACTGCGTTTGTACGGCCTTTAACTTTCTTCTTGTTCTGGTCTCGCGGGGTTCTGTCTTTCGTAGGAGTCTCCTTCTTTTTTCCCCGGACCTCCGTCCAGTTGCCTTCCCCCTGGGGTTCGTTGGTGCTAGCTGGTGATCGCTGGAGTTATACCTATCGACCTGCTCGCTGGAGCCAAGCGAATATATGATAGGAGCGAGTCGAAGGAAGAGCGAAAGCGACACGAGAGGAGCGACGTAGCACTAATGGAGCACTGGCAGGAACGCTGGAACTGTGGGACCAAAGGAAGGTGGACGCACCGGCTCATCAAGCAACTGTCACCATGGATGCAACGGGAGTTTGGTGAAGTAAATTTCTTTCTCTCCCAGTTCCTGACAGGCCACGGCTACTTCAGAGACTATCTCTACCGCATGAGGAAGGTTACATCACCCCACTGTAAATACTGCATAAATAAATTAGACACCGCTGAGCACAGCTTTTTCCCAGTGCACGAACTGGGAAAGAGAACGCGATAGGCTGGAGGAAAAGACAGATAGCCTCACGCCAGAAAACACGTGGAAGTCATGATGAAAGATGAGAAGTCCTGGAGCGCAATCCCCCACTTCATGAGAGCGTCCTGGGGACAAAAGAACGAAGGCTGTCTAGACAGTAGTATATAAGACGGAACAAACGGGTGACACCCATCAGAAAGGCCCCAACCGAAGTAATGCGAAAGGGGTTTCCCAGGTTGGGGCAAGAAAAAACAGGTGGTTGTTTTTGTGCAGTCGCCTATTATGATGTAACCCCACTCTGTTGAGCAACCGGTTTTGCTCTCGACCAGCCTCCATTCACTTCACTCAAGGTGAAACTCCTGAGCTTCCACCCAGATTGATGTACAGACCAAGCGCATACCCCAACCAGGGGCAGGTTCTTCTTCCCCAGCCATAGGCTGCTCCCACAAGACCAGGCAAGTAACAAAAGTCAGTTTAGACCCTAAGAAAAACACCAGGCTCACAGCAGCAGCGGACCCTGTCTCTAGAAATACTGTACATGGCCAAGGCCAAAACAAAGCCAGGTAAACCTGGTTCTTGTTGGCATACTCGGTCAAGTTCCACCATGGTATTCGGCAGGGAAGGCCCAGAAGTCATGCAGATTAACTGCACCTGTTTGTGTCTTCAATCTGGGGCCTGCACAGCACTGGTAACAGCCTCTACTGTCGTCGCTCTGGGAAAACTGTTGTAACTGGCTCCCCAGGCAACTTCTCCCACTTTCACTCGTACAATTGTCAACCACCCATTGATCACCTCTCCACAATGCGTCATGAAAACAATGTTCCGCCCTAAGGGCGTAACGCCGATCACTGTTCTTCCTACCTAGGTTGAGGATTGTCTTTGCCCCAAAAAAAGTACGTAACCGGCACTTTTAAAACTCATTTATTTATTTTCATCAAACTCATAAAGTTCATTTTGCATTGTATTTCTCATTACATTATGATCTCGTGTGAGTATAAGATTAGTACATCGCCCGCATACATATAGATTTTACACTTTTGTTTATTACATAAAAGATATTATTTAATATATAATAAAAGAACAGGGCCAAGGCAGCTGCCTTTGGCACACCATATTTTATGTTATAAGTGTTATTGCTTCAATAATTTTTACTTAAAAATTTTCTGTTTTGCAAGTAACTTTTGAATAGTTTCAAATAATTTTCTACTCCTATATGACTCAATTTATTTAATAATAACTGGTGGTTTAATGTCAAATGCTTTGTATAATCAACAAAAACAGCCATTACTGCAAGGCCTTTGTTGAGGTGACAGTAAATGTAGTCTGCGACTTCAACCATCAGCTTTTCAGGACTTTTTTTCCTTTTGGAAACCATATTGATATTCATTTATAATATTATTTTTTAGAGAGATACTTGTTTACTTTACTAACAATATATTTTTCTATTATTTTTTTAATTACTGATAAAATGGAAATGGGTCTCTAGTTTGCAATATCAGTTGAAACTCCTGCTTTGTAGATGGGTTTTACAATGGATATTTGAGACCATATTTTGAGATAAAATCGCTGAGTATATCTGCATTTCTAATGATATCTGTTGCTCGAATTCTATTGGAGCCTGGTGCTTTATTAACATCAATTTCACTGGTGATAATATTTCTTATGTTATCTGCTGTAGAGAATAGCATATAGAAGTTAACTAGTTTCTCATGTTGCAATATTCCCAAGGCCATGCTATTTGTTACATTTCCCTATACTATATTATCTATTTGCATTACAAAATTTGAGGCAAATTTTTCAGCCAAGCGACTCGTTAGGGAATGTGTAAGTAGATGCTCATGAGTACACTTATTTTCTTTCTATTTAAAATATTGTTGACTTCATGCCATATCTTTTGGATTTGTCTTGTTTTCGAATTTCCTTTCATAAAACAAGTTTTTAATTCTTCTAATTTCATTATTGAACTTATTACTATATTTTGTATACTGAAGCCTATAAGAGCTATTGTTTTTATTTGATTTCCATTTCTTAAACAGAGCGATCTCTTTCTTTAATTTTTATAAGCAATTCATTGTTCATCCAGCCTTTGTTTCTCTCTAATGATGAATCATCTAATTTTCAGGCTATATGTGCTGGTGTGCATTTTTGTATACTGAATTGAAATTGTCTGCAATATTATTGACAAATATGTTAACATTCGAGTTGTCGCATTGTGACCAGTTTAGACTTTTAACCATTCTATCAATCCTGGAAACTGCCCTCATTTATGCTATTATTAATTATTTTCATTATTACAGGTCTATGTTCTGCTCATTGTAATTTTGTCTATACATGAAGATTTATTGCTGTCCATCCCATTAATCAACTCGACTGTTTCATCAATGTAATTTCTGCTAATGAGAAAGAGTTACACCGTGTTGATACAATCTTATCTGTTAATACTGTTAGGTTACTTTTATGTTTTATTTTACTGGTTTGATTTTGAAATGTATTTGCAAAATTTTCAGCTATTTATCCATCGCATTATTTTTACCCAAGTTCCTACTAACAATATCATAAATTGACTTTTTCTGGTACACCAAGTAATATGTTAATATTATTCCAAGAATTTTCATATCATATTTATAATTTTCGAATATTTTTCTAATGATCTTTTTCGTATAGTGATCTTATAATTAATTTCATTTCTAATTTTTTGTATTCATTTCTAGTGATACTTTCAAATCTTTATTTCTTTCTGAGATTCTCTTCCATCTCCTGAAGAGGTAATCTCTATGTTTTATTAAATTAATTATCTCTGAATCTATCCAAGGTTTAATTATCGACCTTTTTCTTGTGTTGGTTGATTGTTTTGACACCATACACTTAGCAAATATGTCTTTGATTGTCTTATACGTTCATTCGGTGTTTGTCTTCAAACTTCATGTCTTTTATTTTTGTAGTTCATTTTGCAGCTTGTTTTTACAAACATATTCGTATTTTTTGTTAATTTTGTCTACAAACTTTCTGTTATTGAAAATGTGACAGGAGATGCCAATCAAGTAATGATCTGTTATTTTGCTTTCTACAATAAACGGAGCAGTGTTTTTTAAATTACCACTTATTACTATACGATCAATGCAAGAATTAACCTTTTTGTCTTTTCTTATTTCCACCCTAGTATCTTCTTTAATACAATGCCAACCGTGATTTAGTAAGATATCCATGTAATCAATAGTAATTTTGTTTCGTTATTAATATCCAAATTCAATCGCCTATTAAAATTTTGTTTATGTTCCTAACTGAATTCAGCACTTTATCCCGTTCTTGTAGTATTTTACTTTTTTCAGGTGGTCTATATGTGGCAAAAATACTTATTTTTAATTTGTTATGAATCTCATGCGTACCTGCTAAAACTTCAATCGTCTCACTAACTACATCTACAGGTTGGAAATTGCAGTTTTCCTTCACAAAGAGCATTATGCCTCCTCCAGCTTTTCCATCTCTTGGTTTTACATATCTATTAAATCTAGGGAGGTTATATTCAGCAAAATCATAAATGTTATTGACTCCAATCTCTCCAAGCACAATCAAATCAATACTGCTTATGCTGTCATTGATCAATTCACAAAGTTCGTTCCAATGTTTTCGAATAGATCTTATGTTCAAATGAATTATGTTAAATTTTTCCTTATTCAATTCAATATGATATTTTTATCACTTATAATTTTTTTCTTTTGATTTCCCCTAGCTTTCCACAGAGATTTGAATTGTGCTTGGTGAGATTTTCCTTTATATATATGCAGTCTTTGCACCCATCCTGCAACATGTCATCATTTGTTATACGTTTCTTTTTGTTGATTAGATTTTGTTCTATTCTTTTTAATGAAATTAACTGACTTTTTTTTTAATAACAAAGATGCCTGCAATTTCTTCTTCCTTTTATTTTCCCAAATTTTTAGGCACACTTTTTTTGATTTTTTCTACACTACCTAAATT
Organism: Teleogryllus oceanicus; assembly: GCA_964035755.1. NCBI lineage: Eukaryota > Metazoa > Arthropoda > Insecta > Orthoptera > Gryllidae > Teleogryllus > Teleogryllus oceanicus. The sequence continues at coordinate 101,334,421 of CAXIVR010000010.1, read as the reverse complement.
TACACTGTTAATTTCAATATTTCTTTCTAAAAGTTTGTTCTATGTCGTTGATTTTGTCATTGTTAATGTCAATTTTCATGTCATTGTTAATGTCAAAGTTCTTTTAGTTCATTCACCACACTTAAAAACGTATTTAGCACTTAAAAACTCGATACTTTTTTAAATTTCCATCATGTCCAAACAAAGCAAATCCATTTTTTGTTTATGTCTTCTATTGCCCCTATAAAGGGATCTTGGTCTCCTGCCCGACATCTAGGACATTTCCACTGCCTTTTTTGACTTTCGGATTTTGCCTTCATTGTGCTCGCTTATACTGCGTAGCTGTAATGCATATTCTTGCAGCAGTAACAGTAGACTTCTCATTCTGCATTTTATCACCACACATAATGCAACTGAATATTTTTTTCTCTCTTAGTTTTTGCTTCTTATTAGAGGAGAAGAATAATTTATCTGTTCTATCGAAATTAGTACTTTTATGAGTTGACCTGTTGTAACTCGCACCTGTACCAGCTGATGTCATGGCGTGACATGGCAGTAACACAAAGCAATGGCACACGGACGATTTAGTTTTTCGTTTTTTTTTTAAATTCCTATTCCAATGATGATGATGATGATGATAATAATAATAATAATAATAATAATAATAATAATAATAATAATAGTAATAAATACAGTATGCATACTCACTTGGTTATTTTTGTCGATTTGCTTAAACCTTTTCTCTTTCTAATTAAAGTATTCGTGAACAGCATCTTGAAGTTTCTTGCGTTAGCTTTCCCGTATTTCTCTTTATTACTGTTTGCTTTTTTTGTAATTTATTTCATACCTGGTACTGCCACTTTTAATAAACATTTGTTAAATACTCTACAAAAGAAAAGAAAAACATTTTAAAACTAAATAATTAAATGATCCTTTCTGTAATGATTCTTACAGATGAAATAAATAAATTTTAAAAAACAGCGACCCTGCAGACACACATATCACACTTCAGAATTCGTATTATCTTCTAAAAGTATATAGTTTGCTACCAGTGTGATGAAAAGAGATCGCAGAAAACAAACAGCTTTTTGTATTGAATGTTCAACGCAAACCCATCTTCTTTTCCATGGAGATGATATTGTCTGAATGAACTTGGTACTTCAAAATATCAGTATTGAACAAGTGTCTTAAATCTGCGTTGCAGTATCTTCAAGCCAGGTGTATAAAGAAATTAACTGTCATTGTGCTTACAATGTAGCAGTTCTTTTCTTCTGTTTAGTGGTTATTATTTCTAACCAATATTCCAAATCTGAAATAAAGTGAACTGTGGAATGAAGTGTAATATCAGTTTGATCAGGTTGCAAACTGCAATTCCTGAGGTATTTTGACTATGAATGTTTGTAAGAAATGATATTTAATGAAGATGTATTATATCGAAAAACAAGGTTACTGAGATTAGAATTCCTTTAATGTATAAAGTGCCTGTAACTGAGGTCAATGGTATTTTAAGATAATTTCGTTTTGATAATGAGTTGGAATAGATTCAGCACATGTACAATAAATGTATGTCATGTGTGACATGTATAAATCTAATGTACCGATGTTTTTACTTGCGTAAATGTAATGTTAATGTTTGATAAAAAAAAAAATATATTGTGTGTACTTATTTTATTCCTTGATGCTTTGTTTGTTACGTCTTTGTATTGTGTTTGTGAAGGGTTTATGCCCAGAGATACATTATTCAAATACGATTGTGCATATAATCTTACTGATTCTGTGTTTGAAGTCTGAATGTCATTTTGCTGATTGTAGTTTTAAAATAGAATTGTACTATGTAGACATATTTCTTCCTACATTATATTGTTAACATATTAAGACAGTTTGAAAAATAGCGCTCAGTCACTAGTTGGTCAATATTTAGCAATTTTTTGTGCCCATGTAGATTTGGGGATTGCAAATCTCTTGCTTTTTTAATGAAACCTCATCGAAGATTTTTGTTATGATTCAGAATTGTGTTCTATTCATGTGATTGCAATAAATGTGTGTAAAGGATGAAGTTGTGAATTCTTATTTTTACCTTTTGACTTATTCCTTTGTTTTTTAACGACTTCCTTTTCACCCCCCACCCGTTTTTTAACCATTTGTAAGTAAATTAAGATTTTGCAGGAGTACATTTCTCATGTAAATTTTTATTTTATTGTTGTTGGTCAGTCAATTCTCTCATACTCCCATTTTTATTTTGAGTACTGTGTAAATAAAAATAAATCCAACAGAAGGCAAAAGGGTTACAAAAAAGTGGGGGGTTTGGATTGGGGTGGGGGGATGGATTCTGCAGTTTTCAAATTGACCAAAAATATGGCCAAAGTACAATGGAGAGTACATTAAAAGTTGTGGATTTTTTCATGTTTCAAGATGGTGCTGATAGTTTTGTATTTTTGAATAAGATAACTTTTTGTTTACAGAGTAGGAAAATACTTATTCATTCATCCATATTCAATAAATAATATAAATAAATTCTTAGTAAAATTAATTCAATAAATCTAAAAAAAAGTATTATGTGGTATAAATATTAATGGTTATAATTACTATAGTACTAATGAAGGGTTTTCATTGGAGAACATGTAGGTATAATTCACCTGTTTTCATATTTCCTTCCTTTTGATCCAGGTAGTTATACAGTGTAATTTTGACAAGGAAATTTTTGATTAAAATACAATAAAATAATAGCTCATTTCGAAACATTGCTGCCAAAGAATGATAGTATGGAGCAGACAAGCAACACTTGAAGAGACCATCTTGTGGCATAAGTTGACCGGTAACAGTATTTTAGTGAATCTGTGTGTAGAAATAAAAACAGCAATGACTAAATCCTCGAATTGAAATTTTCTTTCTATTTGTATGTATGCATTACTCCTGCCCCATCCTCTTGACAGGTGCCACTTAAAGTACATTTTTGACATTTTCGGTTTCCTAATAGTAGAAGCGAATTATTACTTTAAGAATGTTAAAGCCGTGTAAAACCTCATCCTAAATAGCAATTTTCATTGAGAAATGTGGAACCTATTCATGAACATGGCGTTTAAGCGTTACTATACTTTTAAAATTTGAAGCTCTTTTCCACAGCAAAGTTTTGAGTTTTCGAAAAACTTAATTTAAGCACTGTAACTCACAAATGCAATAGTATTTATAAATCGCTGAAATGTGCATGTTAATGGTGAGAGATATTTTAAAAATACATTTCTGTAATTTTTTAAGAAAATTAGAACAGCAAAGGACTTTGTCATATTAAACAGTGCAATTAGCACTACACGTTGAAAAATTAAGGAAAAATTTGGAGTAATTTTTTGAGAAAACTCCCTTTGAGCATTTCTGAAAATGCGAAATTTTTGATTCATTTTAACAGAAAACTGTTGTTTTCCAAAAAAGTTTGACACTATTTACACATGTACAATAATGTCACAAATTGGTGCTTACGTAAATATTAACAAACCCAGAAAACAAGCAAGTAAAAAGTACATTTTTAAGAAACCGAAGGATAGAGTGATATGAGGTTTGTCATTTTAAGTCCATTAGCACAATCCCTACCAAAGTATGAAGAAAAAAATTGGAGTCGGTTTAAGAAAATCTTTTATTTATTTATTTATTTTAGTCAAAACTGTAGTGACATATGGGGGAAAATCTTGTTTTTGAAATTCACCTTCAACTTCTATCACTGGATTATTGCGATCTGCTGGCGCTAGAGCGCATTGTCAGAAAAATAAATTTTTTCTGCCCTATAGGAGTAGCCCTATGAATTATTTATTTTATGTCAAATAAACAGTTAAAAACTGTGTATGGCGTGCTATGGGGAAAAGTGAATTGTGTGCACATTTTCAAAATTCTGTGATCCCTACACTGTCATATACTACTTAAATTTTGAAATTTTTGAAAGGGAAGAAAAAAAACAAAAAACCCCCATGTAATAAAATCTATTTTCAAGGATAAAAAAACAATACATTTTGAATTTTGAAAGGGAGAAAAAAACAAAAACTCCCATGTAATAAAATCTATTTTCAAGGATAAATAAGCAATAAATTTTGAATTTTGAAAGGGAGAAAAAAACAACAAAAAAACTCCCATTTACTAAGACAACATGGGATATATTGGAATACGATTAAATATCAAGTCGTAGCCGGAATAATCAATAAATATTAGCTATTCAGTACAAAATACAGTTATGATTTGGGACGTGGACGTATATAAATATAATTTTATTTTATTTGGGAGGCGTCATATGACGAGTTACATGCAGGAAAGATGGACATCCAATGGTGACACTTTAGTATAGGGTCGAGTCAAGGTGGTTGACTGTCGGGAAACGTTTTCCTGCGTCCTTTCTATCCAATTGTAATTTCCGCCCAAATTCGTCCTTTCTTCCATTTCATTTTCCTCCTGTCGTCCTTTCCATCCGTTCCTCCTTTTTTCATTTAGCCCTGTCGTCCATTCTGTTCTTTTCCTCCTTTCGTCATTTCCGACCATTTCGTCCTGTTGTTCTTTTGGTCCCTTTTCAAAATAAAGTGTTTTATTGAAACAGAAATTACAGCAGACCCGCGACCCGTACTGGTGGTTAGCCCCACTTTTCTGAGACGCACGGTAGACGGGTCTGCGGGTATTAAACTCACTACCAAGTATTAACAATCGTGTAACCGTTGTCTCCTAATTACAAAAAAATTGTCAGTTCTAGATGAAATAACTTTTTTCCTGAGGTTGATGGCGTGGATCCTGCACCAATTGTTTCCGTGAAAACATCAATTTCGTTTTTTTTTTTTTTTTTTTTTTTTGTAAAACGATTGAAAAACGTTTGCCAACTTTCTGTGTTCACATGTTTTAACGAGGAAAAGAACTATCTTAGCAACGCGAAAAAACTAAACAACTTGAATGGCCCAAAATTTGAACAGAAATATCTCTACAACTTCCGTGAAGGAAGACCATAGAGCTTCACATCTTTCGAGAGTATCCAATACACCATAAAGAAGTTTCCTAAGCAAAAAATATCCTTAAATTATTCCACAAATAAAGGCAAACAGAAGTAAACTGCGTTTTTCACTTTGCTGCGTTTGACATTTGATCAGCTGTTACGGTTTGCGTTCAATCGCTCAGCCTTCCGATTGGGTGACGCCGTAATAGCTGATTACTTCAAACGCAGCCTGTAAAACCGCAGTATAGAAAGAAAGTGGGCGTAACCCATTGAAAAAAAACGTGCAAGGAGATTGAAATGGTCCAAAAGTAGAAAGGTTTATCTTTGTTTTAAAAGACAGATTCCGCAGATCATTTTGAGTTTTCTTGACAATAAATTTTCAGTAATTACCTAGTCCTGGATGGGATGTCTAGCCACGTAAGTAATATTTAATTATACAGAGTCGGGCATTAATAAATAACGAAAATAAATATTTTCAAGTATAATAAACATAATAATATTAATAAAAGTAATATTTCAAAATGACTTGCCCAGTAAGGCGCACATTGTGATAATAAATATTTTCAAGAATAATAGTTTAAATAGTTTCAAATTGGCTTCTCTGATATGGGGCAAATGATACCAACAAAAACGTATGATAAAACAGTTTCAATCTCGAGAGATAAAGTAAGAACAAGCAATTATGTATTAGTAAAAAATTAATGATTATACCTAGTCTGGCCATAAATACTGTTACAACTCAAATAATCTGTAAATCGAGTTGAGGTAGAAGGAGAGAAAACCAGTTTTGAGGGTTAAACGACCATATATTTTCACACATATTTACAAAATATTATTCAAAATGGCCACCTCCTGCTCTGACACATGATTTTAATCGATCTGGCCATGCATCAATTGATTCACGCACTACATGAAGAGGAAATTTGCCACAGCGTTCTTCAAAGACTTTTCAAACTTTCCAAATTGGCATGTCTCTCTTGCAGACCATTTCTTCTAACACTGACCACAATTTGTAGTCCAGTGGGTTGAGGTCTGGACTTCCAGAGGCCAATCTTTTGCTGCAATGAAGTCGGGCACATTGGACTCCAGCCAATTCTGAGTGGTTTTAGCCTTGTGGCCTGGAGCTGAGTCCTGCTGGAAGCTCCAACTCTGGCCGCTGAACATTGACGTATTTAGGGGCTTCACAAACGGCTCCAGCACTGTCTCTTGGTACACTTTTGCAGACGTCTTGACACCTTTTCACAAAAATGGATGTCTGTGACCCCCTCATAGGACACCCCCCACCAAACCATCACACAAGCTGGATGATGAGCCCTCTGGATCTTCGGAGCCATTTGGCGAGCGCCTTCGCACCCAGGGGCGTACACGCGATCATTTTGCCTATTAAATTGTTCCTCGATCGTGAAAATTTTTCGTCGGTAAACAAAATCTTGCGGTGACCTTTTTGTGCGTATCGCAAGGTGCTCTGCTTTTAACGACCCTCTGCTTCTTCAATTGGGCGGTGAGGAACTGTCCTGTGCTGCGGCGAAGAGCCTTCAGTCCCAGGTCACTCCTTAGCACTCTGGACATGGTTCTCGTGGCAACATTCATTTCTCTGGCAATCACCTTCTGTTTTCGAACTGGGTTTCCCCGAATTCTTTGCCTCACTCGTTGATGAGCTTGGGAGTCCTGGCAGACCTTGGGCGCCCCGGCCGAGGACGGTCGGACACGCTCTTGGTATCGTTGTACCGTTTTATTGTGCGATACACAAACATCCTGCTGATTTCAGTTTTTTTCAATGTGTTGAATATCTCAGATGGCTCTTTCCCCACCTGTGCAATGCTATTACTGCAACACGGTTTTCGTAATCACCCCACTCCATGGCAACTGCTTCCAGGAGACAAGAATGGCACTTTGTAGGTTAACCAGCACTGTTTACAGGGTGGGTTTCCCCCTACTTGCCGCCAGTCTGTGTCATGAGCAAGATGGCTGACTACGGCGCGAAATTTGTAACAGTATTTATGGCCAGACTGGGGTAATAAAAAAATTAACCTGTTTTTGCCGAGTTTTTTTTTGAATATTTTGACCAAATATATGTTTTAAAATGTTGATGTAGCTTCAGTAATGATGGAAAAAATATATTGTTCGAATACCTCACACCATTTCGGTAAATGCCTTGTTCCCAAATGGGAACACCAGAGCGAATGGGGTCGTATACAATTTTTCTCGTTTGTGTGCACCAGGACACTACAAGATTTTCGAAATTCCCGCAAATGTCATTTGTTTTAGGTAAATGTTTCAGGAATATTTAAGTTTTTTCACAATTATTCGAAATATTTTATTTATAACATATAATATCAGAAACAAAAAAAAAATCAAACCTGAAATACATTTTTTTAGAAATAATTACACAATGAAGAACACAAGTAAGAAATGTTTTTGATGTGAAATGTTTTATTTGGTATGATATTCTTTAAACAATGCCCATGTAAGTTTACTTTGCATTTTTCGCACGATTTTCTGAATTTTTTGCAAATGGCACATCTGTTTTTTTTTGCTGCATCCACCAACCAGTGATCCTTCAAGTCAAATCTCACTGTTGATATGGTTTTTTTTAGTAGGGGTTTTTGAAGTTTTAGGCCGACCGCCCGATGACGGGGGTACAGCATATTTCTGCAAGTAAGTTTGAGTTATGTGTCTTCTAAACGCCAAGCTGTCCAAAACTGGATTGTTTTTTCCTTTTCTGTAAAGTTCCCAAGCATTCTGCACAGACGTATCTATACAGAATACAAATTTTGGGCCCAACACATTTTTTGATCGAATGGATACTCTGTAATTAGAAATATTCTCGTCCATTCGATCGACTCCGCCCATATATTTGTTATAGAAGAAATTACATGAGGCTGAGGTACAATAATTTTTTTCTTTTCCTTTTGAGACCACCTACTTGCTTCAGTAATCGGAAATATAAATGTCAAGTTGCTTACCACATGGACTGGACGATTGTCATTCCACACTACTACAGCCCTCCTGAATTTATTTCTGAACTGTAGTCAATTGCACCCGTTTTGTTTCTCAATACTTTTGTTTTGTGCCAAGGGCATTTTCCTATTCTGTTAGACATTATTGTACCAGTATAACCAATGCCCATTTCTTTCAGTTTGGCAGCCAGCGGAAGAGACGAAAAAATCTGTCTGCGTATATTTTGTATGGAGCTTTTGGTAGCTTGTCAATCAATTTGAGGACACATGCTCACCCAAACTGACGTTCCGCGGGCCCGTTCTTGTCTTTTCCTCCGTATGGGTAGAATTGCAGCAGATAACCTAAGGGCTCACAGATGCACCACATCTTGTAGCCAAACCTTATTGCTTTCCCTTCAAGAACTTTGCCCCCATGCTTGCCATAGTACGGAACCATACTTTCATCAATTGATAATGTTTCTATCAATGCGCGTGGTTCAGAAACCTTTTATTCAAAAAAGTAATCAGAGGTGTTAATTTAGAGAATTTATCTCCTTTATCAAGATTAGAATTATCAGCGCAATGAGAATACTTTTTAGAATTTCAAATCTATTTCTCCTCATAGCTTACTAACATAGGTATTGTACGTCTCACTGTCTGTCTCCCATAACATTCTCCATCTTGGAACAGTCAAACCTGGAAAGAATCAAATTCCAATATAACATTTGAGCTCCTCACAACTGGTTTCAAAAGAGTGGTCACCTTTTTGTGATGCATAAAGGGAAAAAATGTCACAAAGAAATTTCATACAGTGTCAAAAAAAATAATTCAAAACATTGCACTGGATCTGACGGTATATCATTGAACTGTAATTCTGGAAAGGGTTCAAAAGTAGGATTTATATCTTCCTTCTTCCACTTTTGATTCATAATTTTCTTAGATTCTGCATTTCTATTGTCTGAATTTGAGGGAAAAACACTGTCTGCAATCGGTATTTCAATATCATTATCTTCTAGATCATCACTTCCAATGTACCTTGTACCACTCATTGTCTGGATTCGCGCTTCTGCATTAGCTTGCAACTGTCTACCTGAAAGATTATTAGCAGTTGTACCTTCTTCATCACCACTGTCCCCTTCAGTATCTGCTCCGTCATCTGGTGGAAATAAATACACATCTGCCTCTGAAAACTCTTCTTCGTCCAGTAAAGAAAGGACTTCTTCCGCCGTTAGCCTCCTATAAAAATTCGAATATTGTACCATAGTAAAAAAAATTCTCGCAGTACGGGACGGTACTACACAAAGAGCTCTATGATCCTGGTGTTCCCAAAAGGGAACAACGAAAATAAAATGCTAATAACTTTGTAATAAAATATTATCTACAATTAAAATTTTTAAATTTAAATTAAAAATGTTAAAATATAAAGTTATGCAAATCTTTTATACTTACGATCTCGAAATCATGTGTGCAGAAAAAAATACTGCGAACTATATGCACCAATACTTCTCGCTCAAATGAACATTCAGTTGCAACTAACAATCCAACGGATACCGATAAGTTTCAGCTACTGTTAGATAAAGGTCAGATAGGCCAACAATCACCCGGAAGCAAAATATTATAGAGAAAGCATTCGATTACAGTCTGTTCCCATTTGGGAACACCGGGAAAAAACGGGTTAATGAGTATAAATAAAGTATGAAATTTTATATTAAATTAAATGCAGATAAATCGAAATTAATATATGCATGCATGAAAATTTAAACATTTGCATTAAAAGTTGTTTGCATTCCTTAATGTCAATGTAACACAATAAAATTAAACTAATTAAAAATTATCATTTAATAATAATACGATAAATTAATTTACATGAGAGTTAAAATTAATTTAAGTATGTACATTAAATTTAATTTTACATTACGCTATATTTTCAATTTAATGTGCACGTACAGTAACATTAATGCACGTTCTTTATTTAATGTAGCCTTCACTAATATTAAAAGAAATACAGAGATTTCTGACAATGTTGTAGCCGAATTGCTCAACTATGCTCCCTGAAGTCACGGAAGTTAAGCAACTCGAGACACCAGGGATTCCTAGATGAGTTACCGACTGAGGACCCTTTTTTTATTTTATTTGTCGCGTCTCCAAGCCCCTTACGCCAGTTGCGTTGCGTTGCGTTGAGCGCTTTGCGCTGGGTAGTAATCCTCCATTAATTGGGAATAATCCTCCATTAATCTTATGTCACGTCGCAGTCAGTTGTCAGGAGGACCGCCAGGTAGCATCTCCGCGTACGCGCTTCCTGCTACGCGCTCCTGCGTCACTACCCAGCGGCCAGAATTGGGAAGGAATAAGGATAGGGGCAGGGTTGAGGACACTTCACAGGGGGTTGGACTAGCCCTTGCCAAGCAGCCAAACTCGTGTTGTTGGAGCAAGTTTCACAGGAGATTCGACGGGAATCGAAACCGAGCCTCAGTGGTGAAAGGTTAGCGACTTCGCCATGAGCCACGAGCGAGCTTGTTACTAACGGCACCGAACTCCTGGTCGAAGGGATAAATGGCATTGGGTCACTGCGACGTGACGAGACAAAATTAATGGTTGATTAAGCGTAATGCCCAAGAATTGCTAAGAGACGTGTTGCGAAAAACACGAAACAAATTTTATACTAGTAGCGCTAAAACAGCACTTACTTTCTCCTCGTGTTTTTATGCAAAATTACGCGAAAAGTACTCAAAATTTCGAAAAATTGTACATGACCTTATTTCGAAACCTACCTTTAAGGAATGGTTTTCATCCAGGAGAAACAATATCTATTTTTAATATTTTAATTGTAGGAAGACTCCGAAATATTTTTGTACATTCGCAACTTTCGAAAAATCAGTGTTATCAACGAATATGAGACCTGCACCATTCTCTTAAAGGTCCTTTACATTATCCAACGAAAAAAATTGATTAAAAACGATGGAGCCATTTTTTTAATTTGGAAAATGTCCCAGGGTTTCACGTAAAGTACCGCAAAACATCAAAATATTTGTTTCAAATTCAAGGGGCCGTGACATCAGCCAGGACGATTGGGGAGTATCAATTTTGGAGAAAATCGGCTGAACGGTTTAGCTCCTAGCGTTATTCACAGATAGACGTTTTGCCGTCGTTCTATTTTTTGGTATTAAGGACCCACAAAACATGGATTACACCCCCTTTTAGAGGATTCAGGAAAAGTAGTCGAGAGCGAGAACTTCTGGATGCTGAGTAGTTACCGCAGAGAGCTGCCCAGACCATCGCCACTGTAGGCCCCATTTAACTTTAGAATGACATACTTCACTGACAGATCAGACAAAACGCAGAACAACTTCGCCCTACATCTGACCCGGGCAACCGCAAATTAAAAGAGCTGATTTTAAAGTCCACACTTGCAAACACAGTGTTGGGCAGGTTTCACAAACATTTTCGGTGCCTTGAAATTTACAAAATGCATCATGCGTTTCACGGATTGATAACAATTTAGATAAGATCTTAGCTAAGATGCAAGGTCACACATCATTAAGATTGAAAACATTTGAAATGCAGGAAATCATACAAATTAATTCATGCTCGCTAGTTATTTATATTATATGACGGTATAACACTAACGTTTTATTCATTTTGAACTTTTATTTTTTAAGCCTAGCTTTCAAGGGTTATCTCACTAAAACGGTACACATCATCAAAGTTTCTCGTCAAGTCATTCGGGACTGGTTGATGGACGTGTCCATATGAGATACGTTCATCTCGCAGGAGGAAAACCTGACAAACCCATGCACAGAAAAAATGGCCAGACCCTGGTATAGAAGGATTCCTGGCGATGAGCCAAAGTGATAGCTCTCTGAATTACATGTGATGTTCACTTGTTACGCGAAGTATCCCTCCGCTGCGACAGCAGTCAGGCCACGCCCCTTCGTAAAGTGATAATGGCTGCGAGAAAAATTTTATGCAGAATTCTAAGAGTTTCGATGTATGGGCGCACGTACGAGGGTCCGGGAAATATGTAAACTTAATCACGTGTGTGGAAAATCTAATAACATGCTCACTGCGTAAAAGAAAACTCTGTACGAAACGAATGTACAGAGCCATCCCACGCCTGAAATCGGCTTAGGTAATTAGGCATCAGCTGATATCATTGCAATGTCTCTGAACGGGAGGTTCTAGGGTTCCAGTCCAGACAGTGGCAGCATTTGCGTCACTAGCTACATTGCTAGGTCGAATTCAGGCGCTGTCTGACGGAGAATTCTAGCGCCCAGCTGCTCTGGTTGGAAGCTCTATTACCACACATCCCGGGAGACCAGTTAAGAGCTCCGAGCTTGTCCCGGCGCAGAGCCCAGCTGGCGAGAGATGGGCTGGGTCGTGCAAAATCCCGCAAGGTGATAGGTAGGCCAGTGCTTGATCTCGCCAATCAGCGGGCGATGATTACCGTCACCTCTCACGAAAAACATGCACTAAACGTACAGAACTAACGACCTTAGCCCAGAACTAATCAAGAAATCAATTAATATGGCCCGAAACAATGTATCGGTGAGATGAAGCGGCTAGAAAACTGGTAAGAATTGTCGAAGAATATTAGCGGCCCAGAGAGATCTGAAGGAAACCGTCTTGTTAGTTCTGTGATACGTATTTTGGGTTTGATTGATTAATTGATGTTTCCGGGCACGTCAACTGCAAGTCATTATTCGCAAGTAGTGAAGACAATGACTTATCCTAGAGGTAGGAGGAGCCTTTCCCTGCGGCATGATGGGATATTACACCGATCTTGTAATTGGTATTGCCTTATTTTACGGGGCGAGACTCGGGCCATCAGACCTGCTATTGCGTCTAACCGCGCAAATTTAACTAGGTTCCTTTCTAGCTGTACAAGAAGGTATTACTCGGGCGACGAAATATTGCGATTTTGAATCAGTTCTGAGGATATATGCAGTAAATCTACAAATATGGATAGTACACTTAACTTCCCCGCCGAAGGAAGGCGTGCGAAATATTTTTTCGTCCTTAAAAATCCGCGCCTTTGATTGGGTTTGCACCCGCAAACTTTGTTACAACAGCCCGATACGCTAACCGATATAACACGGCACTTAGGGTTTCTGAGATTTCCCTCTCAAGGTATCTCCTCCAGCAGGGTATCATCCCCGCCTGGATGAGCTCTGGTCTCTCGACGTGTGTGGTAGCGTAGGGCAAGTGTAAAATGCAGAGGATAGGAATAAGAGGAAGGAAGATACGCGCGAGCAGTGCCCGTTTTTAATGTGATGCTTCGCCTGGTGCATTCGCCTAGAATTGTCTGGTGAGAAACTAACCATGAGAAGCCAGTCGCTGCCAGACAGTGCTGAATTGAACATCGTAAACGAGTTTTGAAAATCTGTCACCGGTTGGACACAAACCTTACGACCATAGTGTTACAGTCATCGTCGTCACAATTGTAATGCTGACTGAGATAACTGTGCTGGGTTGTTTTTTTTTTGTTTTTTTTTTTTTGTAAACACTTTTCGTAGGGATCCTTTTATTTATTATTTATTTTTAATTAAGGGTCGCATTAACTACTAGGTCATTAACGATTACTATTGATTTAACGTTAGGGGTATCTGTGTACTGAAAAAGTGATAGAGTGATGATAAGGGGTTAAAGGACGAACACTAATACACTCCTGTCCGAGGCGGACTGAACCCGCAATCCTTCGGTTCGAGATCGTCACGGCCACCTGATCACGGCGGTGTTCATTTGCTGACGTTAAAGATTCACTAAAGGTGCAGCACTGCATGCTTTGCTACATTATTCTTAGCCACCATGATATTTTCTGATCAGGATACGACGACTACAAGTTAGTACAGTAGAGGTCTTTCGCACACTGCCTGACAGAGCCGAACTGGTTTTGGTGAATCTGCCAATTGACGGACAAATTATGCTCGTTCGCGGGAAGTAAACTTTAGTGGTTTAAATTCACCACATACCCCTCAACTTGTAATGTTCTTTGTGATCTTGGAATATAATTCACACAATTTTATTACTACAAGCTACAAATATCCACAAAAGAAATTCTTATGAAATAAATTATTCATGAGCAATATAATTAATTTCTCGTGCTCCTATTACAACTTTATGATTTCCAGTGGTCTTACGACGAGAACCTATTTTTTGTCTACTACCCATTTGATGATACTGGTGAATTTTTATCCTATCAGACCCCATTTTCATAAACGCCGATTCTTTGAAGTGGCGGTTTGTGGACTGAATTATGGTATAGAACTTACAAAAACACCCATTCTGAGAACGTCTGGAAATTAACTTTTGTTTAATCAATATTACGTGTATTCCATGCTTTAATTGCCTAATTTTCACTTCTACACTGAATTATCGGCTTCGGCGTAGTATGTTTCTTTCTTAAGTTGTAAATTGATTTTTTCTAAGACTGAGATGAATCCACTAGCTACTACATTCGGCCAACGAGAGCTGGTGCCAGACCCACTGGAAGCAAAATGGAAGGTCTCTTCGGACCAATAAGGTGAACGAACCGCGCGATCCGGCACTTGACTCTCGGGGTTCTCTCCAGCCCCCGTCATCTTTCACCCACCCCACAGAGCAGGCGCTGGGGTTGATTCGAACAGGTTATAAATCGAGGAACCAAATTGCACCCCGCATATGAAAGGTAGTATGGTAGGAACTCATTCCAATGAATGCAGCTCCTGGGGAGTGAGGAGAACAAATGAAATTGAGGTTATCTGTTCGGAGATCTTTCGCACGGATGTAAACGATGCTGCGTTAATGATGGCAATGAGTTATTGCCGTGCAGAAAAACCATGAGCACTTATTCATAATATTGGAGAAGCTGCAGCTGGGCAAGATGTGTAACTACGATAAAATTATTATTATTATTGCACATACATATTATTATTTTTATTTCCCAATTTCTGTGGTAGATATACACTGATGCCGGGTTCTCAAAATCACCTAAGGCAACAATGGTTTGCACGTAAAGTGGAACAAGAATATATTTTGATTTTATATCAGTCGTCAGACTTAAGAATTTACGGACTATATTTGTTGTTCCTTTATAATGCGGCTTTTGAATTGTCCATATGTGCTTTTAGTCATTCCTAACTTCGCGATCTCTGCCATTCCTTGGTGACTAATCCATTCGTTGAGACCACTAGTGCGCTTAATTTCCACTGCGCGCAATCCATACATGTCTTCAATTCAACAGCCAGGGGTTGGTATTTCTTCTTTATCTCAGCAACAGTTGTTACAAGCCGGTCATCTGTAGGAACCGCAACACGATGGCGATGTTATAATTATAATTATTATTATTATAACGGTTGTATATATTCCTGTTGACCCCATTATCTTCAATATGTATATTTAATTTATCTTGTTGTTTTTACTACTTAAAAATGTAATGTTTATTGTTAACCGCTTCTTCTAATGCGTTTGAAAAGGCACATGCCAAATGTGCAACGTTACACCAATAAATTTATAAGGAATTAATGTCTTGATTCCGGTATCATCGTGGCTTGATCCTATTTTATCCAATAAATTCTAAAAAGAACCCTTTCTACAATATTATTATTATTATTATTATTATTATTATTATTATTATTATTATTATTTTAAACACATTTGGCGAAGAGGTATGGTTGTTACTGAGATGAAAGAAATGTAAGTAGCTAAACCTGCTATTTGTATTTTGGGTCCAGGGGAAGGGGCCCATGTCAATCTCGCCACGTAAAATAAGGCAAATTCAATTCAACGTGGCTTGGAGACAATTGTCTATTAAGATCCGGTGACACGAACTCAACGATTGACAGATTGACACTTCCCTAGCGCTTCAAAGATGGCTTCGTCGAAACATCGACGTGTGTATTCATGTGTGTATGTGTATATATATATATATATATATATATATTAGGCTTGACGGAAAAAAATGAATTAAATGGCTTTACGAAAAAAGTTAGTTTTCGATGCATGAACAACACACACACATACCAACAAAAAAAATTTAAAATGGGTTCGGGGACGCCCCAAACACCACGAACATTTCGGCCTTCCATGCTACTTTTGAAAGAAAAACTAGTATTACTTAATGGCATTTTTTCAACGGCTTCTTCGCTGAGGTGTTAACCACGTTATCCGGACTTGTAGGAGTCGGTGACTCACTTTATGATTGCCAAAATTTCGTATTAGCTTCGTCACTGTTAAAAAAGTTTAACAACGAAAACTTATACGAGTCACAAAACATTGACGTGCCGTTGATTTAATGTCGGGAATAAGAATGGATAGCTGATTGCAGTATATTGCGGTCTCGATTTTATTTGATTTGTTGTTTTGTTGTAATAACGTTTCTACGAGATCTGTGATTTTAGATTTCACATAGTATGGCCGCCAAAGCTGAAAAACATGTTTTACATTAGTAAGAAGTGGCAACAGGAAGCAGAACACGCAACGCCTTCTTACTTAACTCTAGATACTGCTTCTTTACGGAGCAGCAAAATTCGGAAAACATAGAAGTAAGATACACTGTCTGTAACAAAAGATCAATAAGTTCTTTCTTCTACTGAAGTAAAATTTAGAAATAATTGGAGCACTATTGTACGTTCCCGCGCCCCCTCACCCGGGAGGCGCGCCTCGGTTTGAACAACACTGGCCTACACAGTACATGCTATAGTTCTCTATAGTCTGTTTTCAAAATACGGTTTTTCTTCTTCTTCTTCGGCATTTTCCCCTTAGGAGCTTGCCGTTTTCACCCTCCACAACTCTCGATCCTCCCAATCTCGTGGTTTGAGACCTCTATCCTTCATAGCTTCTTGGATGTATTTTCCCATTCTAAAGCTGGCCTTCCTCTTTTCGCCTCTCAGGTGGTTGCCATTTAAGATCTTGTGTGGCCATCTGTTTCTGACATTCTCTGAACATGTCCATACCACTGTAGTGCTCTATTTTCCAAGGTCTTCGTAATAGAACAAATTATATTCATCCTTCTCCATATTTCTTCATTTCGCACTCTGTCGAAATTTCTTCATTTCGCACTCTGTCGCACTCTGGCGAAATACGGTTTTTTTAAATGTTTAAAGCGCTGAATTGTGCAGAACGACCCCAGGCTCGTGGTGCCATGGCTGGTGTGCTGGCTACTGGGGCTCTTCCCCGTTACTTCGTCTGCAAAATCGCATGCGATTTTTCGCTTCCACGGCGTGGGGGGCGCGTTGGCTTGTTTGCTGCTGGTGGCCTTCGTGGGTATTATTTATTTATTTTTTAAAATTTATTTTACGTAAAAAAACAGTTAAAAACTGCGTATGACGTGCTATGGGGAAAAGAATTTGTGACTTTCAAAATTCGTGATCCCTACACAAAAATTACATATACTACTTAAATTTTGAATTTTGAAAGGAGAAAAAAAAAAAAACTCCCATGTAATAAAATCTATTTTCAAGGATAAAAAAGAAATTAAATTTTTGAATTTTAAAAGGAGAAAAACCCCATGTAATAAAATCTATTTTCAAGGAAAAAACAAGCAAAAAATTTTTGAATTTTGAAAAGGAGAAAAAACTCATGTAATAAATCTATTTTCAAGGATAAAACAAAATTTTGAATTTTGAAAGGGAGAAAAACTATGTAATAAAATCTATTTTCAAGGATAAAAACAATAAATTTTGAATTTTGAAAAGGGAGAAAAAACTCATGTAATAAAATCTATTTTCAAGGATAAAAAACAATACATTTTGAAATTTGAAAAGGAGAAAAAAAACTCCCATGTAATAAAATCTATTTTCAAGGATAAACAAGCAATACATTTTGAATTTTGAAAAGGAGAAAAAAAACTCCCATGTAATAAAATCTATTTTCAAGGATAAACAAGCAATAAATTTTGAATTTTAAAAAGGGAGAAAAAACTCCATGTAATAAAATCTATTTAAAGGGAAAAAATACAAAAAATTTTTAAATTTTTGAAAAGGAGAAAAAACTCCATGTAATAAAATCTACAAGGAAAAACAAGCAATACATTTGAATTTTGAAAAGGAAAAAAACCCCCATGTAATAAAATCTATTTTAAAGGATAAACAAGCAATAAATTTTGAATTTTGAAAAGGAGAAAAACTCATGTAATAAAATCTATTTTCAAGGATAAACAAGCAATACATTTGAATTTTGAAAGAACGTTAAGATTACTTAGGGGGGTGTTGATGACCCGCAACGTCGAAACATTGTCGATAAAATGCTTCAAATGGTTTTTTTTTCGTGAAATTAGAAAAATATGCTCATTAATTTAAAAATGTTATTCCATAATAATAGCATCCTGCAATTAAAACCACACTTACCAATCAGAATTGGAAAAATCATTTAATTAAGAAACTATAACACAGATGTCGCCAAGGTGATGCAGTCGGCATGAAATTAAAGAAAATGTGCATCACATATTGCATACCTACAGCAACTACAATGAACGAATAAAACTAAATTGAGGAAGTAAACGTTGCAGCTAACGTATGGAACAACATAAAATATTTAACGTGAATAAATTAAATGTTTTACTTGTAAAACATAGCAAACTGTGGAGAAGTGACTAGTCTATTAGTCCCCCAAATATTTAAACATGTTGTATTCCTCTCATACATGTCTTTACTTTTCGTGGGGAAGTAATGTTATAGTAAATAGATCTTTTCTAGAAGCAATACTACGTCATGAAATGCATGCCTCAGGGGAAAAGATGTGCTTAAATTTCTGAAAATTTGAATTATTCATAAAGGGAAACGAAAAATATTGAACGTAACACTTTATAAAGCGGTATAATTCACTCACGGTAAAAAACTCGCTCCTATCGTCGCTTGTTTTCTAACATACCGCTTTTTTTCCCGAACATACCACTCACGCAAATCTCCTTTTTATACCTCGTTTCGTTAATTACATAAAATGCCCAAAAACAAAAGAAATAACGAAAAATTGTTTATCGATGAAGTTCAGATGAACATCTCAGGCTGTTGGACGTTACTAATGTAATCGAGGCTTCTTGCTTTCGCTCGAGGAAATCAGCTCGCAAACGTTTGGTTTGGTCTGGCCTTTTCTTTATCAGGAGGTCTTCGTAGCCGCAAATAAGACGACACGCCAAAGGCGCGGATGGGCTCGAGGAACCTAGAGCACCGCACGTGGACATCACAATTCCTGAACGAAAAAGGAATAGGCTACTCAGGAATTTTGAGGAGAATACTTGAGGCGCTCAGGATAATAGTATCCGACCTCGCATTTTAAGTTAGAAGTATGACGATTAACCCCGCAAATAAAACATGTACCAGCACATGTTGAAATATCAAATGAATTGGATATGGAAAAACCTCAAATTTCACCTTCAAAAATTGTCGTTGTGAAAGTGAACGGAAATAGAAAAAGTCATTTTTCTGAAACCAACTTTGTTGGGATCACCTTCTTATTCTGAGCGCCCCATTCGTTGCATCGCGTAAATATTACTTCAGGCAAGTAAAATTTAAAAATGTTAAAATGAAGAAATCGGAAAAAAATGCTTTAAAAATTACGCAAGTTAAAATGACTTAATAGTCCAAATAGACTAAAAATGCAAAATAAGTAAAAAAATCATTTCTTGTCATAACATAAAATTAATGTCTATACAAAAGGCATTATTCTGAAAAAAAAAATATTTCTTTAAAAATCCATAATTATTGTCTTAATATTTATTTTCCCCTAACACGTTTTTGGTGACGAGAATTCACGTTTTATTATCCGGAAATATATTCTTTAAAAAATTAGATCCTCAACTACTATCATGTACAATTTTTTCAAAATGAATAGTTTCACGTTATTTTGCATGAAATAAAGAATATAAAAGCAAAGGATAAAATGTTCCGAAAGTTAAATTTGGGGATGTTTTAATACAAAACTTTTATTGTGGTTTGATTATTTCTGCCCTTGAGTAGAGAAAATTTTAATGCAGGCAAAGGAACTGCGAATTTTTGGCAAAAAAACTCTTCATTAATCACTTCAAATCTTCAGGCCCTGTGGGTCAGCAACAAAAAAGAGGAGTAATCCAATTGCAAAATTTTGAGAAAAAATCTATAACGTGGTGTAGCCAGAATACGTTTTTTGCAATCATTGATTTTTCGATATCAATGCCCCACAAAATGTCTCTCCCGTTGTACAACACTAGCGGCTAAACCGTACAGCGATTGTCTCCAAAATTGATATTCCTCAATCGACCTGGCTGATATCGCAGACCCTTGAATTGGGAAAATGATATTCTAATGTTGGCGGTACTTTACATGAAGCCCTGAGACATATTCAAAATTTAAAAAAATGCTCCATAGTTTTTGATTGAATTTTGATATTTGATATACGAAGAGGTTTAAGAGATCGGAGGTCTCGGTTCGTTGAAAACCTGTTTTTTGAAACTGCAAAAAGTTCAAAATTTGTTCGACGTCTTCCTACAACTAAATTATTAAAAATAGAGATTTTTCATTAATGAAATATTTTCTTAAAATAGATTTTGAAATACGATCAGTACACTTTTTCGAAATTTGAGAAATTTTTGCTGAAAATACGGGGAGAAATTACTGGCTTTAGCACAACTAGTTTCTTCATTCATATTAAGAAGTAGCAACTACAAGATATTCTACCAAATGAATTTAAATTTCATTTTTTTTTCCTTTCCCACAGCCATCGTACTTCTGTTCATCTACGCAGTGCTCAGCTTCTTCTACTCATCTTCACCGTTCCCATGTTCCTGCATTACTTCCGCAACACGGCGCAGTTGGGTGCTGGACAACGAGGAAGGAGACGGACAGCGGGGCGAAGAGTCCCGCTGGAGCTTCTCACGCCCCTGGCGGAAAAGTGAACGATTTCCCAATACAATTTCGATCCATTACCTCTTCTAAAAAAACCGGAAATGGAAAGACGATTTCTCTCCTTTATAGTCTAGCACGGGGATTGCCAACCTTTTCATTTATGGACCCTTATTTATTTATTTAGTCAAAACTGTATGTGACGTATGGGGAGAAAATCATCTGGCACGCTTTCTTGAGTTTGAATCCTTCAACAATTTAACTATTAATAGTTGAAAGATAAAAACCCATAGTAATAAAAATAAATTAAAAACATTTCAAAACTAGATACTTTCGTTCCCAAATTATAGAAAACTTATTTGTAAGGTAAACGAACGGATTTGATTTTTTCCATTGCAAAAATAGAAACTCACCCCAAGCTCTACCACTACAAGCAAAAGGAAAGTTCAACAAAAAGTGCGCATAGTGAAGCCACATTTACATTACATTTACTTTAAAAAAAATTGTTAGTTCATCGAACCCTATTGACGTTATTTCTATATCATAATCACAAACCTATCTTAAAGATATCAATTCGTACACCAATATTTTGTTAAGTGTACTTATCGAAAGCTTCCGCTTATGAGTTTCTAATCTTCGTTGGTTAAAAATGTTGAACGTTTTAACTGGCCATAAGATTTTCAATGCATATTGCAGGAAGTATTTCGTTCTGCAATAGAATGAAGTAGTGAACAAATAGTTAACAATTGTTGCGTACATAAGTTCTCAAATGCTCGTTGCCGACGCCCAAATGCGGCTCTTAATTGCAATAAATGTAAAATCTATATATTTAAAAAAATAAAGTATTCTGCCATGGTTGTTTGGGAGCTTCTACTGAACTGAGTGTAGTATTTTTTTCTTTAAATGAAAAAATTTGGATCCTAGATGTGTTATCTATTGTTTGTGTTGATTCATCAACATTTGTGTAAATTAATTAATTAAACCATTCTTTAATAGTACGTTTATCAATAGTCAATTGTTTTTTTTTTTTTTTTTTCAAAGAGTGGCTGCTTCATGGTGGCGCTGTTTGATGTTGAGATTTGTTTACAATTCGCCAAGGTTTGTTTCAGTATAATAATTGCAGTAGTGTTGATAGTTTGCATGTATTTGTTTTTGTGGAGAACATTCGACAGTGAGTTTGCTCGGTTGTACTAAAATAGTAAAGTTGTTCACGGATTATGTCGAATTAAAATTGGCCCATGCGCCCAAAGACGCAAACGTACATTAACTGACGCAGGAAAGAGAAAGTCAGCGTAGGTGTCGTTTGGTGAGGCATTTCGTTTCTGTGGGTGGTTGTCTATGAAATGTCAGTTTTGTTCTGATTTAACTTCCTGTGTGAGAGAAATACTGCAAACCACTTTACTCTGTTGTTGCTTAAATGGGAAAGAAGTTTACCTTCGAGAATTTCCCAGAAATCAAAGTTGCTTATAGGAGATGACATCACACAACTTTAGAAATAATATCCGTCAGTATAATAGTGCTCTTTTTTTTGTGGACGGTCCCGATATTACTTCCCAAATGCTCATGGGCCATCGTGTCAAAATTTTTGGAACCCTCCATCACAGAATATCTTCGTTGTACTTAAAAGATCCAAACAATGCAACATATTGTGAAATTAGTCTGGGCACAGTATTTTAATTTATCTCAGATCCCCCGTCAAATTTGACGGGTTCTCCGTTAAAGGTTTAAATGTAATTAATATAATTTGGCGGGAGCAATGAAGGAAATAAGAATGTTTCATTCTGTGCTACTAGCGTCCGGGGGTCTCATTATCCTTCGGAGAAGCAGTGGTGTGCTCTCGTAGCTCCAGCGGATCGCTTCTGCTCGAAGGATGAACGATGCATTCGGAAGAGAGCGAAATTTGTTTGTACTTGGGCTTAGTGGTTCCGGGCGGTCAACTACTATGGACATTAGTCCGCACGTACTTTTCGCTCGGGAGGCGACAGTGGTCTTCGGCGGACGAGATCCGGCGCCGACTTACGTCGGCTATCAGGTTTTCCACAACCAGGAATCTCCTACTAGCGGGGCAAACCCCCCAGCCGGGACAATCTCTAAGCTCCCCACCGGCTCCCGGAATATGTGGTAGGTAGTGTTGTGTAAGGGGAGAGGATAGGACAAGAAGAGGAAGGACAGATCGCCCGCGGTCCTCCCTTGTCAGGGTACTGCTCCAGCATTCGCCCTAGCTGAAAAGGAGTGCGAAAATCCTGCCGCCGTGGGGGGTGTAACCTAGGACCTCCCTGCTCAGAGGCGCTGCAGTGACATCAGTTGATGCACTGAGTCACCTCTGCCGGTAATTTCTACTTTTGTGTAGTGTTTTGTTTCCTACAGCGAACAATAAAAAGTATTTCTTCCAATGAGGTCACACATGTCCAAATACTCTTAAAAATTCATTACCACATTTGTACAAATAAATCGCGCATTTTTCCAGCAAGTTTGGCGTTCCCTTTTTATTTTGAGTTGAGTATCTTTTATCTGCGTCCCCGCCGGGGCTGTGAACACAGACAATGGCGCCTCCCGTAAACATTCTCGCTTGGTCGAGTAATAAATAGTCGACACTTTTTTTTTAAACACGGGAAACAACAAAATGTGTTACAGTGAAGTGAAATAGTACAGTAAAGTGAAGGACATAGCAGTGGTCTTAATTGTACAAATACCAGTGCGGCTTTAGATCATAGACTGCTTTTTTATGCACTTTTTTTTTATGGATCATCAGTTTTATATTATTATTACTATTATATTATTTCCATGAAACTTTTCCCTATTTATGTAATCCTCTGCCCCCGAGTTCACCCAATGGCAGTCAAATAAATTTATCTTGTCTACCACTTCCACGCTCTCGTTTAAAGGGGTACTTACCTTTGGTTTTCATAGCTCTCACCTCCGGCTGAGTCCGGCAGAATCAACACTTGCGTCACACATCACTGCAACTCCAACTGCATGCGCCAGTGAAGTTGTAATTTTTAAAATTAGATTGCGGGGGGGTTTAATTATTTTGGGGGGTTCCCATTTATATAACAAAATGGTTTCGCTAAAATATGCAGATACAAACCTGACACGATTTTAAGTTCAGACTAATTCAAAGCGTTGCAGAATAGAATCTGGAAAGAAGATTCTGTTTAATATTATTTAAGCTTTGAATTATTTTAAATTAAACATTTTAGTTAAAAAGTTACCGAGACAAATTTAACATTGATCACATCAAAATATTAGTTATACTTTAGGCAAATATAGTAATTGATAAAATTGTTTGTTAAATTTACTTTGTAACTTAAATATGAACTTGGGGGGGGGGGGCTTATTTCATAATCTATGAAAAAATGAATCTTATTTTTACAATACCGATATTGCAGTGTGGCAACATTGAGTCGGTCCCCTGGCCATGGTTGAGTCAACACTTTGTATTCTATTTAGCCCAATATTCCAATGCAGTGATGCATTGAGAGCAGCACCATCTTTCCTCCAACTACATGGCATTTCAGCACACATTATTTACAATATGATATACGAACATTAACATTACAGACAGAATTTCATTACATACACAGTTCTAAATCAGGTGAAACGAAACGGCAAGTTCGTTCATGTCATTTTAACATGTATCTAAAGTAACTGTCTAAAATATGTACTTGGGATGAGAATCTAACTCCAGGTCGTAACTGGTGGTATAGACCATAAATTAATTGGTCAGTCTTAGGACGCTTATGTAGGTTTTCCTGTTTTAGGAAATATGTTACAAGTAATTTGTAAGTAAATTTTTTAATAACTGTCATTTTATAATAGTTATTTTTATTTCATGTTCATCAATATGCAGGATGCCCGGGGAGGGAACTGTCGCAAACTGGAAAATAAGCTCTTATGGCAATTTTTAGCATATTTTGTCTAATAAACTACTTGGATATTCTGAATGGTTGAGCCGCAATAAGCACTCAAAAGTTGCTTTGAAAAAATGCTTTCTAGGTAAAAATGTGTATCGCAGAAGCTTACAAACACTCCAGAAACATGTAAATTGTTTATTTACAAAATATTTGCTCAGAAAGAAAAGTGAACCGGGAAAAAAGTTGAATTGTGTAAATTGGGTGGTTCCGTAGTGTCAAAATGCGCAAAATATTGAAAATAACTGAACGCTATGCCAAAATCAAGGAGGTTATGTTAGGCGGTTTAATGGACATCGACATAGCGACCGCCTCCTAAGACAAATGAGTCCCTGTATGGTTGGCCAGTAGGGAGTAGAGGAAAGAAATTTTGGGATAGAAAAGCTATCTTTTTTTCAGGTACACTGTCCTAATTGGGGTTTTTTGTGTGTATAGTTGAACACTATTGGTTTTAATTTCATGAGCGGATTAGTCAACAGAATATTCAGAAAACAGGGGAAGTGATTTGTGTGTATGGAATAGCTGACTCGGGATTTGAAAGGCTGAGGTTTAGAATCACATACGTCAAATAATACTAATAACAAAAATAAAAATGAATGTTTTGCAGAAGTTATTCCTTTACGTGATTTACAACCAAATTTTTGCAAAAACAATACTGTATATATTTGAAAGCTACTCTGCACATTTCGGGAAGGAATGGCTGTAATTTGACGTGAAAAATAGGAAATATGTCAAAATGTACAAATAAGAACTCAGGTTTTTTTCTCTCACATTTTTATTATAACAAAATATAACAATATTTTACTGTTGTATTATTTACAAAATTCAAGAAACAACCAAGAATTGGGACAACAAAAAGGCAGAATAATAAAAAAAATTATGACACTTTTTCTGACACATTTACCATCAGAAATAGTTCCAGAAATTCTTAGTACATGAATACTGAAAACAGTATACAACAAAAAGTCATACGCAAATATTCTTCTACATTTATGCCGGTGATTTATATTTTGTACTTTCGTCAAACTGCCTTATAAAGCCATTACATTAGTTACACACTTTATATTTCATTACAACTGCATCTTGTGAATAATTATTAGATGTTACATAGATTTTTCTGTATTTTTTTAACGAAAATAAACTAAACTTGGGCTTAGAGAACGAAGGGTATATGTGAACTAAATTGAGGAAATTGAGTTGAAAGTTAAGTGACTAGAAGTTGCTATGGAAGACATTTTGTTTCCACCACTATAACGCAGGAACTATTTGAGCAATTTATACACCACTTGTACACGTTATAAAATGTACTTTAACTTTAACCACTCCTAACTAAAAGTTTGCCAAAACTCCACTTACACCCTTTGTGCTCTGGACCTCTTAAATTAAATTCTCTTCATAGACAATAACATTTGCTTCAGGAATTGCATTTTTACATTCTGACGTAATCCTTAATAATCATTTCATAATTAATTTTATTTCAGAACAGTATTACATATTACGAAGAGTCAAAAGTCGAATTGTTGACAAATCAAACTAAGAAATAAGTGCAAAATTCTGTGTAAAACAATAGTTCATTTTATTCACTGGTTCATTAGGTAGTTTCATTCACTAGTTTTAAGACATTAGAAACTGTGATTCAAGATATTTTTTCTATCATAAAATGTTCGGAAGCACTGAATTTATTGGCGATGAGGGAGGACTCCAAGTAAAAGTGGTGTTCGCAATCAATATCAGACAGCGTTGCAAATCATACTGTTCGTTGTGTATAGTTCGAGAATGTTCATTCCCGTCTGAAATATGGCATATTCTGGGAAAGAACATCTTATAGCTCCATCTTTTAGATTAAAAAAAATAAAATAAAATTGTACGAATAACCAAATCCCACTCAAGTGATTCTTGTAAGCCTCTGTTAGTCTACTACTCTATTAGTCCCCCCTTAAGTTTGTCAAAAAGAACTTAAGGGCAGGAATATATTTTCAGAAAACGCCGATGTCTGTAACTATAACACTCGACGTAGTAATCATATTCATCACGTGACAGTATCAACAGCTCACTTAAAAAAAAAAAAAAACAAAACACGCACATTATTTTACATCACTTTGGCAGAGGACATTAAACGATTATATACGAAAAAAAAAGTTAAGTAAAATCGTGTTTGCTGATACCTTCATACAATTGAGACTATACTGAGCATGAAAAGGAAAGAAACATTAATTTTAATAGTGATATTTAGGCCTTTGGACTGTATAATTCTAAACAATATGTAAAAGTATTGTATTGCAGCTTCTGTGTCAATGACCTCATCTCGATCAGGTTTTCCTCCAGTTTCCTGATCCTTTGAGCAAATGTTGAGATGGCCCTTGTTTTGCTTCTGAACATAAATGTAACTTCATTACGTACACGTCTTTAGAATTCAGAGAAATTTCAAAATTAACGTTCTTCATGCCGTCGCGGCAGAAGAAATTTCCCTTTCCCACGAAGGACATGAAGTAAGAACACAAATTTATAGCCGATTTACCCTTTAAAATACATTTTATTACATCAGAGTATAATATTGTGTTAAAATCCTCGGAAAAAGGTTTTTGTATTCCGAATTCAACTTGTATATGGCTTAGAGTATAGACCCCTAGAATTAAGAACAGCACAGAATTCACTTGTTTCCGTAGCACGTCACACAGTGTTTTAACTATTTTGACGTAAAATAAATAATATAATTTACTGAAATTCTTTTGACCTTATAAGTCTTCAAAATACTGCTTCCGGACGAATACGAATTCTGCGCTAGGTTCACCGTGTCAAGGGTCACAGTTAGGGTCTACATTTTCACCTGTCAAGTCTTAAAGATCACAAGGAAGGGGGGGGGAGAGGGAGGGGCGCAAGAAACCAGAAATTAAACCAAGAGCAGGATGCTACTCATTTTCTGGGCCAATTCATGAATATTACCGGTTTTCCAGTTAGTTTTCAATATTTTCCTGATATTTTCAATTTCACACTATTCAAAGAAATTATTAGTATGGCTGATTTCTGTTCAATAACATTTAACAGAACGTCGCACGACCG
The DNA here is from genome assembly GCA_964035755.1 of Teleogryllus oceanicus. Lineage (NCBI taxonomy): Eukaryota > Metazoa > Arthropoda > Insecta > Orthoptera > Gryllidae > Teleogryllus > Teleogryllus oceanicus. The sequence continues at coordinate 101,306,784 of CAXIVR010000010.1, read as the reverse complement.
TTAAGTTTAATAATAAAATTTACAAGCAAATTCAAGGCACTCCGACAGACTATTTTACATAATTTTTGCATTTTGAAAATTGCATAGACAAATCAAAGTAATTTTAAATTCTCGAAAGAAAATTGACGAAGCAAATACACTGGAAATTGAAAACTTATAAGAAATGTACAATAAAATTGAAGAAAACCTACGAAACAAAGCAAAATGACTGAAGTAAAAACACGAAAGAAAAGAAAATACCAAAACGGGGGACACGAACAATTGTGAAGAAAAGAGACTAATGAGAAAGGACAGAAAGTGTTGCGTCGCTCCAAAAGAATTCAAACAAAACTAGAGAACATTAAATTACATTGAAGATGCTTTTCCAATAAACATTCAAAACTGGCTGAAGGAAGCTGCATAATGAACTATGCGGTCTAAGCGTAAACTGAGGGTTTCGACGAACGCAGTGATCGCAGTCAGAGACGCAGGTAACGAACTGATGTAGCTGCAGAAGGCAATCTCCGTGCTGCTGGCAAAACCGATGGTGGCAGTTTCGAAAGAACAGAGCATCGAAGGCGCGCAAAGCTCTAGTCCCAAGCAACAACAAAAAAACTATCTGTGGTCGAAGCCAAGTTGTCACGAGACAACACGAGAGAATTCGTTCTGCAAGCAAACATGTGTACCCATGATATTCATTGTTGCTGAAAGCGAAAGTCGCATATTACCCTAAGCCAGATTCTTATACAGTGACCGAGGCATGTGGTGAAGTAAATCTGCAGGGTTTGTTGGGCCCCACAACATTAAGACTAAGTTTCTGGAAGATGTTCTTTTAACCCCTTTTCCATCAGAAAGTACAAAATGTCCAATTAATTTCAAATGGGGTGCGATGTATCACATCAAATCCAAATCGAGTAGAAATTTGAACACAATGCAGATAGTGATGCGAACATACTTCAATATTCGTTGTGCCTTCAGGCTTAATGCAAATGGCGAAGGGCATAAAAATATTTTTGCAAAATCCGGTACCTTCAAGCCTACGATTCAGCAGACCCACGCGAATTAGATTAGTGTCTGCAATAATCGACCTGACGAAGGAGGAAATGCGCCATATTCATCATCGTGTGAACAAATTGAAACATACAAGAGTAACGGTAAATAAGGTTGATGTTAAGCATACGCTACAGCCGACTACGGTGGATGGTAAAGTGTGCACTGCAGCGACAGACACATCCACCATGCGCTGCTACGTATGCAAGGCCACATCGAAGGACTTCCATAAACTGAATAATATCTTGCCTACTAGTCCTGACATTTCAATTCGACTTGTCTATCTTACACGCATGGATAAGCTCTTGAATCAATTTGCCTTATAAATTCCTATCAAAAAGTGGCAAGCTCGATCTGATGCAGAGATAATATCCGTGCAAGAAACAATGAAGGGAATCCAGCAGCAACTTAGAGGCGAAGTCGATGCTAGTAGACATGCCTACGACAACACTAATTATGGTAACACGTCACGGCGATTTTTCGCAGATCCTGAGACGGCTTCCAAAATTACCGGTCATTAAAAGGTATAAGACAATTTTAGAAGGTGTATCTAGTGGCCACAGAATACTCAGAGAAAGTTCCACATATTGCAAAGACATTGCATGATTTATGTACAGATTTATGAGTGGTATCCAATGGCACCCATTGTTCATAAGGTGTTATTTCATGTCCATCAACGAGCATGCCATTCTTTCAACATTCGGGAAGAAGCAGCTGAAGCAAGAAATAAACATATCCGCCGATACAGAATGGATTTCGCCCGAAAGATTTCCAGGAAAGCCTGCAACATGGACGTGCTCAATAGATTGCTTCTTAGTCCTGATGCATTGCTCTCCTGCTCACGACGCAAATCAAAAACGGAGGAAGAAAACCATTCTCCAAAGAAGCTCTAGGAATGTTTTCACCATCGGAAGTTGAAAACATTCAACAACTAGAGCAAAAATGTGAATCTGATGTAGAAAATTGAGTTCTGGCGAGGGAATGTAAAATTATAAACGAAGTGACTGAACCCGCGGACACAATTCGCAGAACTTTTCGCTCCAAGTGAAAGTGGTGTTAAACCTCCTTCCATAGAAGAAACGAAACGCGCATGCAGCGACGCACCTTCGTCTGGGCCGAGCAGCGAATTACATTGGCGGAACCGCATCCACGCAGCGCCCTCTCCACATAGGCCTCGGTGCTACGTCACTTCCGGATTGCCTACGTCCCAACTAGGAGGTATATTGAACATCTTCTGAAGGGGGCTTCGGGTATTCTCGCTAAACCGATTCTCACTCTCATTATCGTGGTGTTCGTTAGTTTCGAAAATGGTTTTTTCGTGTTGTGTTCCAAACTGCAAGGGAAATCCAACGGGATCGAACGTGCATGTGTGTTCGCTCCCGTGTGAAATTAAGAATGCAGAATTGAGAAGGAAATGGCTCGGCGATGTGCCACGTGATTTCACACCTTCGAAATATACAAAGGTAAGCACCTTTTAGTGTTATTAAACATATTATAGAAGTATTATGTACATCCAAATATTTCTTTTGTCGTTATATTTATGATAGATGCACGTTTTACGAGGTAGGGTCAAAAAGTTCCCGGAATGGTCGCTTACAGTCAAGTATTTGTTAGCTGAAAGGGAAATTTTTGTTTGTGAGGTTGGCATAACTGGTAGTGAATGTGCTTTTGAGGTTAGCAGGCAGTTGTAGTTGGGTTCCGTGCGTTCGGTGTTTAATATTGTAGATCGTAGTTTCTTTCTTTCGTCGGATTGTGCAATGTCGTCATTAGAGCAGTGTGGCAATATTAAATTCTGTGTTGCTGGAGAAATCACCCTCGGAGACTCTTGAGATGCTAAAAAAAAGCATACGGAAATTCTGCGATGAAGAAAACTGTTTACGAGTGGCATAAGCGTTTTCGCGACGGTCGCACAACAATTTAAGATGACGTTCGGACTGGGCGGCCTTCCACATCCACTAGACGACAATGTTGAGCGCGTTCGACAAATTGTGCGTGCGGACAGGCGAACAACCATCAATACTATTGCCTCTGAAGGACGACAATGTTGAGGGCGTTCTTGATTGAAATGGCTGATGCAGATGACAGCTTCCTGCGCAAAATTGTTACAGGTGATGAGCATGGTGCTTTCTTTACGACCCCCAGACAAAACGGCAGTCCGCTGAATGGAAGTCAAAACTTCACCAAGAAAACAAAAATTTCGCTTGACAGAAGCCGTAAGGTGATGTTGGGGGTGTTTTGATTACCGTGGAGTGATTCATTATGAATTTATTCCTGAAGGGGGAACAGTAAATAAAGAATTGTACACAGAGATCTTAAAACGGCTGCGAGATGCAATTCGACGAAAACGACCTGAAAAAGGGGCAGAGAATGACTGGTGTTTGTTGCACGACAATGCCCCAGCACATCGATCCCTAATGGTGAAACAATACCTTGCCAAGAATAATGTTACCACTCTGGAACATCCTCCATATTCTCCCGATCTCGCACCACCAGATTTCTACCTGTTTCCAAGGTTAAAATGGCATTGAAGGGACATCGTTTTGCTGATTCGTCAGAGGTGATTGAAAATGCGACGGAGCGGCTGAAGGAACTTTCAAAAAACGGCTTTGAAGAGCGTTTCCAACAATTATATGCACGGTGGAATAAATGTGTAGATGCAGGAGGAAAGTATTTTGAAGGGAAATAATGTAAGAATGTTATAAATATTTTTAATAACCAATTCCGGGTACTTTTTGACCCTACTTCGTATACACATTTTTCTCAACTACTAAAAATGAGGTTAAGTGTATGGTTTGTTACAGGAATTAGTGTTGCGAAGTGAGAAACCGATTCGTGTATTTTAGAAATGACTACAATTGTAGTCGATAAATATGAATTTATAATCTTTCTTAATACTCACATGACACTTTTTTTGTGCATTTAATATTTCCTCAAATGAAAATAGTTCTGTCGGGCGAGTAGCTCTACAGTAAAGAACTGAAATATTTCAACTCTCGGGACTTATAAATTTAGAACGTTAGTTTCATAGGTAGTGAAATGTGTTGAAGGTGGCTAATGTAAGATGTCCATATTAATATGGACATGTGAATAAAGAGAAATCTTCATACACTATAGTAACTTCTTAACAAACATCTTTATTGTTCATAGCAAATGTGAAGCATATTAAGAATCCTGATCCAAGAATTTATGTATAGATATACTGACCCTACTCTCTGCTTGTATTTACAGGTGTGTGAACTGCACTTCACCCAAGGCGACGTAATAAAGGTCGCTGAATGCTACCACGAGAAGACAGGCAAGAAATTGCCTGTGCCTCTTACTAGACCACGTGTAAGGGATGGGGCAGTCCCTAAATTATTTCCAGGCCCTACATATATTTCTCAACCATCTACATCAAGAGAAGATCCAGACAGTAAAAGAAGAAGACGTAGCAAGAACATCATTTTCTTCTTTTGTTGAATTTCAAAAACGTTTGGAAACGGAAAAAATTGAGTGGTGGACTGTGGTTAAAAAGAGCGAGTGTGTTGTATTTGCTCTGATTGACACGTCAAGTGTGCCACTTATGGTGACCGGCTGTCATAAACAGTGAACTGCAGATGTCTGTATTTCACAGGCAACAAAAGATCAAATCTTTGAAAACCAGGTTTTCCCTAAAAAAGTTAATAACATCAATGATATTAACATTTTAGACATGTTGCAAAACTTTGAATCATGTAACACCCAGTTTTTGCATGATAGAATTTTTCATATAGTTGGAATACACTGACTGCCATGTGCATCATGTATGATGCCCAGTGGGTTTTTGTGACAGGCCGCGTGCATCATATGCGATCACGTTCAGGGCTGTGGATTTTTGCTTGTGAATCATATACTATCACAGATACATTGAAACCAAATGGGTGACTTATTCTGCTGGCCACGTGTAATAGATATTTGTCTTTGGTGTGGGTTGGCATCCCTGAGTCGTCGGAAATATTAATTCTTTTAGAGCATCCACTCCCAGTGACTGGACACGTAATTGAATGACTTTGGTCACATTTATATCTGCAATAAATATACGGATATCACAAGAGATCGTTGGTGTTTCATGTGACCGTCTACTCACGAATTCAAATTTTATACCTTACGAATGTTTCGCAACCGTCCTTGTTTTGCGCCGAGGCCAGTGCGGTGTGTGGAGATCCGGTGTGCTACTTGTTCTTTTGCAAGGCTTCTGTTTTGTATTGAGTGGCTTAAGTTCAGTTTTGCCTACATTTTTTATGCATTTGATATTGTGTAATTATGGATACGCAGGATAAATAAATTCAGATGTGGCTTCAGGACTTGAGTCGTTCCGAAAATTCTGTGCTCGCTGATGATAGTGTTTGTGATCCTGATTATCAAGCTTCGTCACTAGCAACAGTGAAACGAACCAGAATTGTAGGAGCAGATTATATGACAATAAGACAACAGTCACAGATTGTGCTCCTACGTCTGGTAACACAACTTGTGCGCCATCGTTATCAGATGTTTTTGAAACAGAGTGAACTAGAGGGAGATAATGTAACATCTGATGCTAAGAACGCTGCAACAAGAATTATATGGTCAGATGTGGTCGGAAATGTGAATCATTTCAACTTCTCTGGTGCATGTGGAATGACTGATGTTTTTGGATTCTTTGTCGAGCAGAACTCGTCCTATACATGCTTTTAACGTCTTTGTTGATGAAGTTTGTAATTTGATTGTTCAGGAGACAAACCGTCATGCTGAGCAAAATATTATTGAAGGAATCGCGATGGAAACATCGACACCTTCAGCAAGAATTACATCTTGGAAAGATGTTCAGGATGTGAAAAAGTTTCTAGGAATTATTCTATGGATGGGTTTAGATGAGAAACCACAAATGCAGGATTACTGGAGTAACAATCCTCTTAACAGTAATCAACTTTGTTCCATTATGCCGAGAGGTAAGTTTGAACTTATTCTTAGTTTAGTGCACTTCTCTGACAACGAAAGAAAGATGTAAATGACAAATTATATAAAATAAGCAGATTGCACTACTTAATGAATGAAATATTTCAAAAAGCATTCACTCCAGGTGAGGCAGTGTGCATTGATGAGACGATGGTCCCGTATCGACGCAGGCTGTGCTTCCGTCAGTATATTCCAGGAAAACGCTTTAAGTATGGAGTGAAAATGTATAAACCGTGAATAGATGGAGGGTATACGTGGAGTATGAAGCTGTATTGTGGAAGAGAGTATGCTGGAAGAGATGTGACAACTTTGGTGTTGGAAATGATGGAACCCCTGCTGAATTCTGCGAGAACGCTGTACACTAACAACTTCTACACAAGTGTAAAACTAGCACACTGTCTTCTAGAGAAGCAAACCCATTTGGTTGGAACTGCGCCCAAGAAGACGATTCAATCCCAATAAAGTTGTTAGGCAGAAACTGAAGAAAGGTGAAACGTGCGGCAGAAAGCAATCCAAAAGTCATCGTAGGAAAATGGCGTGATAAAAGAGATGTTCTGTTTTTGACAACAAAGCACACGCCAGAGTGAATAAGGGTTCAAACAAAAAAGGGAGCCGTAGAAAAGCCCAATGCAATTGTTGATTACAATAAAGCCAAAATATTTATAGACCTGTCTGATCAGAAAAAAAAACATATGGGAGCCCTCTCAGAAAATCATTGAAATGGTACAGAAAAGTTGCTTTTGAAAGATTATGCAATACTGTAGTTATAAATTCGCATTGTTTGTTTGAGAATATTACAAATACTAAGATAAGTATAACTGCTTTTCGAGAGTCTTCAGTGATGTCATCGTTGGAGGTAAACAGAAATGCTGCACAAAGTGAAGTTGCGAATAGTAACCATGTGCTGGTGGAAACTGAAGTGAAGCGTCGTTGCAACATTTGCTACCAGAAGTACTCAAAAATGAAGGGACGCGCAAGGGAAAGCACTCCAATCGTCCCCATGCCATTACTGACGCAGTAAAGAATGGGGTTAGGGAGCACATCACAAGCATGCCGAGACAACCAAGCCTTTACAGTAGGAATAAGTCAGAGAAAGAATACTTGTCTCCTGACTTAAATTTAAGTAAAATGTATAGGTTATTTAAACAGAAATACCCAGAAAGTCATGTAAGCATGCATCTGTACCAAGACATTTTCAATTCTGAATTTCATTTCACTTTTGGCCAACGGTCTGACACTGTAAATTTGACGAGCTTTTCTGTCAGCTTCCTGCAGCTGAAAGTGAAGAACAACATCACATTCAAGTACAAATTTATCTTCACCATGCAAAGGCGGAAGCGGCATATAAGGTTTTGAAAGCTGATATGGACAGGGCTAAAACCAGAAAGGACACCATTGTTTTGTGTTGATTTGCAGCAAATTTTGTCTTGCCCGACTCTCAATCATTCTAGTGTATATACTATCAAAGACAATACTCTACATATAATTTTCCTGTTCATAATGCTGGGCATGGTAACACCAACATGCACCTTTGGCATGAATGTCAAGCAAAGCGTGGCTCATCAGATATTGCATCTTGTTTGCTAAAATATATCAGGGAAAATTTCAATATATTAACGAAGAATAAAGAGAGGCGATTAATTGTGTGGTCAGATCTCTTTCCTTCCAGTCTTGAGAGACAAAATGTAAAATATGTGTTTTTAATTCATATGTGGTTGAAGCATTTGGGTGAGAAACGCGATCTGTATGCATACCAAACAACTGCAGATTTTATTGATATTATTTGCAAATGGTGGAAAGTTGTCAATGTGAAAACGTTTGGGAAGCATGTGAGGTATATAGACAACCTTCAGAAACCTTTTACTGGAGGTGAATTTGAAGAAAACTTTGTGTTTTTAAATCATGGCTAGATGCATTGCATCACATGGCTAGATGCATTGGAGAAGAAAAGTTTGAAAACCAATTGTTTTTCACAAGAAAACCTTTGGGCTACAAGCCACACAACTCACGCTCTAATTGAGATGACCAAATACTGCACCCAGGAACTTCGTTTCCAGTGTTTTTTACCAGGGAAAATTCAAACATTCTCTTGAGGCTCGATTTGGTCAGTAGAGATCGTATGTATGATCTCAGTATTTGATCTCATTGACACAAGTGTTTTGAGGCAAAGATTCGTAAGCAAAACTCTCTCCCATTAGATTCTAACATGTTTGGGAGAATAGAAGTTAATGTATGTGAAGTAGATGCAAATGTATGCGGAACGTCTACGCCTTCACCTGAATCTACTGAGGAATTCAATATTGAGATACTAAAAAGAAAGACTTGACCAAACTTCTTCCTGTTCTCACGTATTTCAGTGGGTATAGTTGTGCAGGCAACTATGGAGAAATTAAAGTGTGAATGTTCTTCTCAGTTGATTCAGAAGAATGAATTGGTGCGAAAAAACAGCCACCATTCATTGATCAAGAATATGGATAGAGGGGGTTTATTGTTTCCCCACACGGATTTTGTAAATGTTGCTCTGTACAATTACATTGTCATTAATAAATTGATTCAAGGATCTAACAAATTTTTAAATGGCTTTGACATGTGCTGAAATTAGGGCGTCAAAAAGCTGATCAAAGAGAAGATAAAGTTTAAGTTGAGAAGATAAAGTTCTAAAGTTTTGTGAACTAAGTGTGTGGACTAATACGCTGCTCAATGACTATGTGAAAAACAGAAACGATAAATTGTCAGTGCGAAAAAAAAGGAAATAGTTAACAGTGATTTAAAATACTTTGTTACAATTGTTATTTTATTTCATATGCATGTTTCCAGTGGTTTGTTGATAAAATGTATGTAGTTTTAGTTTTATGTAATTTCTTTTTTATTTAATGTCAGAAAAAGGTTAAAAAGTTTGTGGAGTGCTAAAAGGAGAGGTGAATTCTGCACTTCTACTTATTTATTTAGTCAAAAACTGTATGTGACGTATGGGGGAGAAAATCATCTGCGCACGCTTTCTTGAGTTTTAGAATCCCTTTCCAACAATTGAACTATTAAAACACACAGCAAAATACATTAATTTTATTGGTGAATGTGATGCAAAGACTTATAAAGCAGTTGCAGACATGAAACCATAAGGGCCAAATTTTCCTATTACTAAGTTAGAATGTGCAGAAACGGATGGGCACAAGACTGAGGAAAATTAAAGGAGAATATGAAGGGAAGACACTTGCTGATGGGAAAAAAGACTTAGGCCCGGTTGTATGATGTAGAGATATCTCCATGAATAGTTATCTATGGAATTGCTTTATCCGTGAATAAATACTTCGTCGAGTTGTACGAATTAATTTTATTCCACGGATAACTATCTCGTGTTTATCCGAAGAGGCGTCTGTGAAAGAGAAAGTTGGTACTGCATTCGATAGTGTTCTGTCGAAATATATATATTCTTTGCTACTCATGTTTTGTTCCTTCATGCCTTATTACCGTCCATTTCGAATCGCCGTGTTTCCCTGTGAACGTGTGTGTATTGCGTGTGCGTCCTCGTGGAATTGTGCCATATTGTTTTGAAAGTTCCGACTTCGATTTTCGACACTTTGAAGGTAAGTTCAAATATTAGGATATTATGAAAGATATTATAAGTCTTGAATTAATAATTTGAAAACGTTTACCAGAACCAAATTGTAGCATACGTTCACTATTTCTATCCAGCATTCTCCACAAGTAATTGGAAGCGTGGTTCTGTTAACTCTCCAAAATATTTATACGGTGAGTTTCGGCAGAATTGTATTATAATTCCGAGTTTATAATATCGGAGGCATACTATAAGTATCTGCAATTATCAGAAAATCTTAAAACCAACCACATTTTCATATATTCTTAGCCAAGAACTAATGAACAAAAATATTTTATGGCTAGCCAGCCAATCACATTCTTAATAAAATGCACAGAATCAAACATTTGCTATTTCTTTTGTAGTTTCATCACCAAGCATACTTTGCTGACCTGGTGCATTGTAGTGCTTTACTATTTTGAAGGCGAGTTCATGCACGGTGGATAATATATTATAACTCGTGTTTTGAGCAATTTGAGGCAAGCTTTAAAGATCAACAAAGAAAGTTTTTAAATTTATAGTATTTTCCAATAATAGCAAATAACTTGTCTATTACATTTTGAAAGATGTGCTCATTTCAAACTTGAAAATATGTTGCTGTCCCCTGAATCCAAGTTTTGCTTAATTTCGCCATTTCTTTCCACACTCCATAATGGGAATGAATTATTAGTTTTTCTTTACTTTTTGTGTTTTTTCTTATAACTTTTAATACATTCCATATGAGAATTCATCCTGGGAAGCAATTTCTTTCCAAGAACAAATCATTAAAAATTGTTAAGGGGCTTACCCTCCAAGAGTCATTAGACGGTGATGTTTGTATTATGTTACATGTTTTGTATGTTATTGATCTATACATTCATTTGTAAGGAAATTTATGATTGAACTGGAAGGAGGCAGATGTCAAGAGCCAAATTTTCCTGCGCTAGCTAATCAAATGATACTTTGCATGTTATGGAAGTACGTAAATAGTATTGCAATTCAGAGAGTGAAGACAAATACTCCATATTAGTTTTTGTTTTACCTTTAAATAAGGCTAATAATTTGTGCAGGTGTTTTTTGTTATAATCGCACATTTGTGAATCGTTTTAAATATGACTTCTTGCAGATCAATATGAGTGCACCCCAGAGAGTAAGAACAAGTAACTACACTGTTGTGGAGGACCACTACGATTAATCAACTTGGCCAGAGAGTACAAGTCAATATTTGAGAACAAAGAAACAGATGGAGTAACTTCGAATGATAAAGTAAGGGTACATTTTTGTGAATAAAAGGAAGTTTGGAAACCTGTTGCAGTGGGTAGCTAATATGCATTATTGCCTTTTTTTGGAAGAAAACGTGGGAGAAAATAGAGACGGTTTATAATACACAGAACTGCCGACTTATTGCGTCAAAAGTACAATTCGTTAAAAAGGGACCCAAGAAAGTATTCGGCCCGAAAAAGGCAACAACGGCTGCAGACTGGAGGTGGTGGAGGAAGTTTCAAGGAAAATCTAATCCTAGAGAAAGTTATGGAGATAATGGGTGCATCTGCAGAAGGTGCTACGAGCGATGCCCCATCTTTCCAAATGGAAAATGTCGATGAAGGAGGGGTGTCCATCGTCATGATGGAACCATTGGAAACTATTTCCATTGAAGCTGCTTCAATGGATGAAGAAAATGCAAGCCAGGTGTCGTGGGAGCGACACACTCCTGCCATGCTAAGAAATCCGCTCCACCCTGTGTTGACTGCTCAGATTCAGTCCACTGAAAGTGGAGAAATTTTAGAAATGGAAGGTTGCAGTTCCGAGGTTTCTGGTCCTCAAAACAGGACGCCAAAGCTATTTCCATTGAAGCTCAAAGACATGGAGGAGGAGGAATAATCAACTATCTGTATCTGGGAGGAATTTGGAGCCTTGGGTGAAAAGCAAGACCCTGCTCACTCAAGTCTCTCTAGAGAATAAAGACATGGAAATGAATTACATGCACGACTTATACCTGTTACAAAAAAGGGTGGAAGAAGAGAAATTACGGACAATTGAAGAGGAAAGACGGAAAATTCGTTCAATAAATCGGGCCTGGAACGAAACCACCTTCGTTTTCGCGAAGACAAATACACCCGGGACAAGAATTCATCATCGCTATCCGAAAACTCCATTGCTACAGAATGCTATACAGCTAATTCAAATAGTAGCACAGTACACGCGTTCTCACTGCTGCTTCCACTTTTGAGGTTATTTCACGTTATTCACTGAATATCTCCGCAAAAACAGTGGAATAGTTTATCATTAGTTTATTCCGTGAATAAGCACTATTCGAACTTCGTACAACCGATTTTTCCTTTATCCATGGAATAAAATTTATCTCGGCTTTATTCCGAGTTCGTACAACCGCCCTTACAGATGCAGTGATTAATACCCTCAGCACATATTATGGGAATGCAATTAGAGGTAATAGTTCATCTGAAAGACATACAAAAGCAGTTTGGTCCATATTCCATGGTTTCACAAAGCATCTAATAATGAAAAGCCAATGCACGATGCATGTCCCAAAGGAGAACAGTCTTCATGCTCATATCAACGTGCAAAACAATCTGGTGAGTTAGCCAATGTTAACCCTAGAATGCATACAGGGGTTACGCGTAACCCCATCTCACTTTTCAAGAACGTAGAACTTTTAAAATACGAAGTTGGCAAACTTGAAACGCTGTATTCTCTAACTATGGAAGTACGTTAAACTGCCATTTCCTTCGTTTCAGTTTACATTGAGACTCGTGGATATATTGTGCTTGGGTGCTAGTACCCCTGTATGCTGATTACGTTGTGTTTTTTCCGATGTCAAGGATAAAGATGAATGTGAATGATTCGAAATTTGAAGAGCAGATTGATCGCTGGATTAGTGAAAGTGAAAGCGATGATTTTGAAAGTGATTTTACTGACTGTGAGGATAATGCTTCAATTCAAAGTGAATACAGTAGTGTCATTTCGGAGAGCGAACTTTCAGATGTCGGCGATGCACCTGCTTTAACGTCGACTGTGTTAAAGGGAAAAAATGGATTTACTTGGAGTTCGAGTGAACCCTGACAGACACGAACACCCCAAAGAAATATTGTTCTAAGATTACCTGGTGGAAAAGGAGCTGCAAAAGTGTTTCATCAGAACTTGAGCTGGAAAATTTTATTCACCGATAATATGATCTCAGAAATTTCCAAATATACTAATCAAGAAATAGAACGGCAAAGGAGAAGTACACAGATGCCAGATACATCCATGACACGAATTCTCCTGAGATTTTGGCTCATTTGGTCTATTATACATTTCTGGTTCCCGAAAGGATGGCCATTTGTCTGTTGAAGAGATGTTCGATAAAACAGGTCCACAAATTTACCGGTGTATCATTAGCGAACCTCGATTTAAGTTTTTGTTAAATTGCTTGCGTTTTGACGACAAAACACGAAGAAATCGAGATGACAAGTTCGCTCCCATTCGTGAACTCTGGACATGTTTTATTTCAAATTGTACTAGTAGCTATACACCATACGAATTTTGTACCGTAGATGAACAGCTACTGGGATTTCGTGGACACTGCCCATTTAGAGTGTATATTAAATCAAAACCTGACAGATATGGTATCAAAATAGTAACAATGTGCGACTGCAAGAACCTACTATATGGTCAGTGAAATTCCTACATAGGAAAAGAACCTAGAAACAACAGAACCATTGCCAAATCAGTATGTGAAAAACTGACAGAATGCATCCATGGAACTAACAGAAACATCACATGGATAATTGGTTCATATCGATTCCATTGGCTGAAACTATGCTAAAGATTATCATATTACAGTAGTAGGAACACTGAGGCATAATAAGAGAAATCCCTACAATTTCTCCCTAACAAATCTAAGAGGTGTTGTCGTCACAATTCTTTTCAGAAAAATATGACTTTGGTATCTTTCACCCGAAGAAAGCCAAATCAATTGCTGTTATCTACGATGCACTTTACTAAAACAGTCAATGATACTACAAAGAAACCTGAGATAATAGAGTTTTATAATTCTACAAAAGGGAGTTGACACTTTCGACAAAATGGTTCATTCCTATACTGTTGCAAGAAAAACCAGAAGATGGCCTCTTAGATACTTCTTTGGAATACTTGATCAAGCTGGCATTAATTCTCTGGTACTGTTTAAGATGTCTCAAAGAAGAAAAATTAAAAGACGCAAATTTCTTATGACGTTGGGCTTCAAATGTCGAGGAACACCTTGAAAGTCGTTTGTCCAAGAATATAAACAAAGAACTGAGAGAGACCATTTACGTCTTTTAGGAAAAAGGAAGATGAAATTACTGCAGATATAGATATACCGACTCCAATGAAGCTTGGAAAGCAATCAAGATGTGCCCTCTGTGACAGAAAAAAAGATAGGAAAACAAAAACAATTTGTTATAAGTGTCACAAACCTGTGTGTGCTGATCATCGCAAAGACATGTGTATTACATGCACAATGTAATATAAAGTTATTAATAAATGAATGTTGAAACACCCTCTGTAGCAATTATTTAATAATTTTTTATAAATTATACTTTTTTTGAAAAAATTAGTTGGGGTTACCAGTAACCCCATGTATGCTGTAATGTGTACGACTTTTATGTATCCGTTCTAGGGTTAAGCACAGAAAACAATGTTCCATTGGCAATTATGGAAGTGATTAAATCTCTATTCCAAGATTTGTGTAATACTAAGCTTTTATCAAAATGTGGTGGTGTGGTGAGGCGACGCCGTCTTGCGCCCCTCACCGCCCGCCCTCCGCTCGGGCCGCGCTGGTCTGGCGACCAGATGTCCAGACCGACCGCTCGCCACTCCCGCACCCCTGTGGTGCCCACCAACAAAGGCAACGCCACCCCCGCTGACGCTGGGGATGGACTGGCCCGGCGGGATATAAGACCGGGCCCGGCCTAAGAAGTGGTCGAGATCTGCGCCGGCAGCCGAGGAGAGCGGACGCACCTGAGGAGCGCTCCGCCCGCCGTGGACCGTCAGCCGCCGCGGGAACTAACAGCCCTTATTAGGGCTACAAAGAGCAAATAGCCGTGCTTCGCCCTTCTAAGGGCGTTTTTGTATAAAACAGCCCTTGTTAGGGCTCTACTTATAAAAGCCCTTCTAGGGCTTTTATAACCCAGGATGTCGTCGCCAGCGAGTTCGGCCGCGTCGACACCGTTCCAAACCCCGCGCACGGGGCGGGCAGGTGCGCGCGGAAGGACGAGCGGGCGTAGACGGGCGGGGAGCCGTGAAACGGAGGAACGGTTCCCCATCAACTGAGCGCATTTGCGCTAAACGTACGCCTTCTGCTCACGGAGAGAACCAGCGGGACGCAGGAAGCGGGGCCGTCTACGTCGGCCGCCACGCAGCCCGCCGCAGCCACGCCGCTCGCTGACGCGGCGCCCGCCGCCGCCCGCCACAGCGGGCGCCACGACGCCTGACGCCGCACCCGGCGCAGCAGCAGCAGCAGCAGCAGCAGCAGCAGCAGAAGAGGAGGAGGAGGATGGCGAGTTCACGCTCGTCACCCGCCGACGCCGCCCACCCCATCTTTCTGTACGGGGTGGCCGACATCTTTGGGCTCCTTGAGGGCTTGCGCGCGGCGGCGGCGACGCCGCGGTCACCGCAGAGGTGGCTGGCGACGCCGTTAGGTGCGCTGCGAGACCCTCGAGGCGCACCGGGAGTGCTGGCCGCCCTGGAGCGGAAAGCTGTGGGTACCATACGTACTCCACAGGGAACGGAAGGTCCTGAGGTATGTCCTGCAGGGGCATCCTCTGGAGCTCTCGTTCCAGAGCCTCCATGATAACCTGGAACGCATTGGGTTTCGGTAAAGAAACTGGAAGGATGACCGCAGCGGCCGGGACGACGGGCCGGCCTATCCGCTGGTCATCGCCACGCTGGCCGACACGGAGCGTCACCGGGCGCTCCGCCAGGTAGAAGTCGATACGTGGGCTCCGCGTTCGCGTGGAGTGTATCGGCCACCGCGCGGGCCGCAGTGCCACAGTGCCTGGATTTCGGGCACGTGGCACGAGCTGCAAGCGCCGCACGCGCTGCAGGAAGTGCGGAGACCCGACGCGGAGCAGTGCCCGCTGGGCCAAACCCCCAGTGGAGGCAGGCTAGCTCCAACTGCCTCGGCGACAATCGGCGCAAAATGCAAGGTTGCCCGAGTATAGCGCCGTTGTTTAGGGCAATGCAGCTCAACAGCAGCGGCACGAGCGTCAGCACGGACCGCCAGCGACGCGCCCGCATCAGCGAGAGGCGAGCGGCCGACCGCAGTCGGAGGCGTCGCGTTCTCCTCACGGGAGCGCGAACCTTCGCGCCGCCGCACCTCTACACCTCGCCGCAGCCGCTGCAGCCACCGCGGTCTCAGCGCTCGCAGAGACGCGAACGCCCACGCGCCCAGCGGCAGCGCGCGCCAGGAGCGGACGTACTCCGACGCTCTGGTGCAACGTCCCCGCCACGCCCGGGGGCGTCAGCCGGCGGCCGCCGTCGCGGCCCGCGAGGAGCGTTCCGCTCGCGTGGAGCAGCGGAGGCGGGCGGCGGGACGACCAGTTCCCGCCACCTGAGCGAGCAGGAGCGCGCGATGCACGCCGCGGTTGACGATCTCGTCCGGAACGGGATCGAGCCGGGGCGGTAACGCAGGCGCTCATGCGAGCCATCTCACCGCGCCCCAGCTGAGTGGCCGGCGATCATGCTCAAGGTGGTAGTGTCGCAGTGCTTGCGCACTCCGAGATGACGGCGGCCGCTGCGGCGGAGCGACGGAGGAGGCACGCTCTCCTCGTCCTCACCACACTCCACCCCGCACCTAAATAATGGCTATTTCTCCTTTTACAGGAATAACTGCACTGTTGCATTTTGGAACTGCAACGGCATCAGCTCGACCGAAGCAGTCAGAACTTCATAGTTTCTCGCTCGGCATAACATTTCTGTAATGATGCTGGGTGAAACATGGCTGAGCCCGCATCTTTCTCTATCTATTCCAGGCTTCATCTGCTACAGGAATGACAGAGCAGCACCAGCAGCAAACACGACAAATCCCCACATCGGAGGCGGAACTGCTATACTAATAAGACGCAGCATAAATCATTATGTTTCAGTTCTACCAGCAGCTGCAGCACGCTGAGGCCACTGCTGTTGTCGTGCAGACGGAGCGCGGCCGCTACGCCTTGTCTCCTCTACGCTCGTCTGACCGCTCTGCGAAACGTGCGCCCTACTGGCTGCAGATATTGCAGAATTAGTTGAGGCAAACACTACTCCAACAATTGTGGCTGGCGATTTTAATGCCAAACACACGGCCTGGAGCTCCGCATCACCTGCCTCGCGGCCGTAAGCTGAAAGCAGCTGCTGATGCGAACGGCTGCGAAATTTTCGCTCCACTACACCCACCTTATCTACACGACAAATGCAGAGCCTGATGTTTTAGACATTGCGCTGTGCCATAAACTTCGTCCCTCCCATCTCCAACCACAATTTACGAACTTTCCTCAGACCCTTCCTGTGCTGGCGGAGATGAGGCGGGGCGGCGCGACTCTGTCTACTGCACCCGACGCAGAAGCGGCGCACTAATTGCAACAATTTCAGATGGAGCTGCAGCTAGCGCATCCGGACGCGTCTGCTCTTTCAGGTCCGCAGCAGATTGAAGCAGGAACAACTAAATTCGCCGAAGCTGTGACTGACAGCCTCAACGCGGCAGCTGAAGCAACGTTCTATAAGAAGGAGCAGCCACTAACCCCATTTCTTCTGACTTTAATCCACAGGAAAAACAGAGCGCGCAGAGTGTGGCAGAGCACGCGGCACCCCGCTGATAAGCGAGAGCTGAACCGATTGAAGCGTAAAGTGGAAATCGAGTTAACTGATTCCGCAATCAGAAGTGGGATAAATTTCTTTCGGCCTCAAACCTAAGGATAATTCACTATGGAGAATTACACGCATGCTTTCCAGGAACCTGTTACAGTGCCGCCGCTTCAACCAGCACAGGAGAATACGCAGAGTCGAATGAGGCAAAAGCGGAACTTCTTGCTAATGTTTAGAATCTCAGTTTCAGCCGGTCGAGGAAGCGCCGCCAATACCGCACGTTGTCGAAGTGCAACAAACGGTGATGGCGGCTGCACCGCCCGCCGACAGCCGAGTTTCACTGATGAGACTGAAGTTAAAGCGGCCATCGCAGAGCTGAAAGCTAAAAAGCTCCCAGCCCAGACGGCATCTCTAACGACGTTCTGAAGAAGCTGCCGCAGCAAGCCATAGTGTTTTGGTTGCCCTTTTAATTCAATAATTATGTTTCAGCATTTTCCGAGCCAGTGGAAACACGCATGTTATAACTTTGCAAAAACCGGGAAAGAACCGAAATTGCCGAGTCGTACAGGCCTATCAGCCTACTAAACACCTCGGAAAACTGTGCGAAAAACTTATTTTAAAAGAATTCTTAAATTTGTTTCAGAAAATGCATAATGAATAAGAGCAGTTTGGCTTTCGCGCAGGGCCAGCACGACGCATCAACGTCGAATTACAGACCGCATCAGACGCAACTTACGAGGCCGATTCACAGGCGGAGTGTTCCTCGACGTTGCCAGCGCATTTGACAGGTTTGGCACGTCGGTCTCCTCTACAAACTCCATACCTGAACCTTCCAAGTTACCTGTGCACCTTGTCACTCTTTCCTAGCAAACAGAACGTTTCAAGTAACGCTCTGAATGCTAAATCACCCGCCGCGCCATATGGGCGGAGTGCCACAAGAGAGCGTGCTGGCTCCTACGCTCTTCAGCCTCTATGTGCGTGATATTCCCTCGCACCTCAGACGGAACTCGCCTTGTACGCCGACGATACGGCTGTAATAGCCACGTCGAAAGTATCGAGCTTCTCCAGAAGTATTTGGATCAGCATTTGCACGGATCCAGGTGGCTGAAGCTGTGGCGGGTCAAAGTCAATGTGAGTAAAAGCCAGCTGTGCTTTTCACACGGAACAGAGATTCACGCAGCCGAGGCCGCTCGCTATGTGGAGACGTAATACTGGGCCAAAGTGTAAAATATTTAGGGTGACATTAGACAAATCACTCACTTTTAAACTGCATATTGAAACGTGCAGAAGAAAGCGCGAGCAGACCAGAGGCCGCTTGCGATGCTTGTTTCACAAGCAAAGCAAACTGTCAACGCAAACTGCCTCACGCTTTATAAAGCAGTTATTAGGCCACAAATGGACTACGCATGCCCTAGCTGGCGATAGCAGCAGATAGTTATTTAAATAAACTGCAAGTAGTCCAAAATGAATGCCTAAGGGCCGCCTCTGCGCCCCAGGTACACTCTTATAAGAGACTTGCATCGCGACATTTCAATGCCACTGCTGAAGACCATTTTAAAAACATTACACAAAATTTTTGAAAAAGCAGCTGACTCAGAAAACACTCATTTCTGAGGTCACTTCATACGAACCCGACAAACGGGCAAAGTATAAGCTGACCCAAGCAGTTCCTGGAGTAGAGAAATCTGAAACAGCGAAATGAGACTTGAAATATAAGCCTTGAATTACTGCACACGCAATCGCGCCGGTTGGCTAAAATCTTTTTGATCTGTTTTTTCTCTCATGTTGCAGGATTGGCCATAGATGCCCGTAAGGGTAGGAATGGTCTCACCGCAGTGGCGTGAACGTGCATTGCACTTCGTGCGTTCACAAAACTGCACAAGTTTAGCTCTCGGCAACGGGCGGGATAATAGCAACGCTTGTTTGCTAAAGCAAGAGACATCGAAAGAAGTGGTCGCTCGTTTCCCGCTCTTCGTGAGTGCGGTAGTGATCGCCGGCGTCCCGCTCTACGGTTGCCTTCGGGTTTGACCGAGTCGGGATCGACGCCGTGCCGAACCGAGCGACCCATCGTCAGCTATCTGCCTTCGCCGCCGCCTGCGCCGTCGCCTTGTGGCCGCCGCCTTGAGGCCTGCTGGAATTGCCGCCGCTACCTGCCACCCTTCCCCCACCCTCCTCATGGCAACGACCGACTGGAGTGCTGGGCTGCGTAGCCTCTGTTAGGTAAACGTATTTGCATAGGAACGTACAATAAACCATTTTGTATATAACCAACACGAGTTCATCTTCTCCGATACTCAATCCCTCCCATCATGTCTTCACGACAGTGGTTACACCAAAATGCCACACGAACCTTTCATTCAAAGATTGGAAGAATTTGCCCCAATGCAGGATTTATTGGAAAAAGAATTGTGGACATTGGCACAAATGATGGAGTAATTACTTACAATGATGGAATAATAGGGAGATTAAAAGTTTTAGAAAGACTTGAGATTCCTTTAGGCAAAATGAGCAAGGCTGTGAAGAATAAGAACTGCCAAAATTAGGTCTGGGAATGATATTGAATTACAGAGTATAGTATATATATATATATATATATATATATATATATATATATATATATATATATATATATATATACTAAGAAATTTTCTACGCCCATTACATATACCAGTGAAATGTTCATGTTAATGTTTTTATTGTTTTCAGTAATCAAACAATTCTACAGAAGCCTTTCGGTTCAAAATCTTGTATTCCATATCGATCACTGGCAAATCTCGAAAAATGAAATTATTACTCATACGCATTTGAAGTTTTCTTAGTTTTTAAATGAAATCACACGTTAATATTTATGAATTCAAGAATTACCAAAAGACTTCATAAAAATTAGAACGACGATCATAATTAAAAATTATTATTTATCGAGTTCCATCAATGTGACACCAAGAACAGCTGTGTATAATTTCACTGCGTAGCGCACAAGCCCTGACTCAGTTCCGGAATCCGTTTTATTCGTAGCTGCCCTTCACGCGTGTGGGGCAGCACTATTGCGGAGCGATGACGTTTCTGCCCTGCACTAGGGTGGGTTTCAGTGCAACGAATGGAAAACGCAATAAGTCGATTAGGCTTTTTGTCCAGTTTCCCTTGATCCTTTGAGCAACTGCTGATAGGCCCCCTTGCTTAGATTTTTGGGCAGCAAATGTAACTTCACTCTGCCCCAAGTCTTCTTGAGCTCCCTTTTGCTAGACATGAGATGAGCGGGGGGTTAGTAATTGTTAGCTGTGTATTCAAAACCAAAACAATGTCGCTTCCAGTTCTTTCACATAGTGATGAACATTTCTTATATTCTTGTATTTCTTTTACCTTTACTCATAATTGTGTAGTACGAGAAAGCTAAAATCTGGAACCTAGGAAGACATGTGCACCGGCATGTATATCTGACTCGTCATACACGATTGAAATTGTGTACGTGACTCAATAAATATTACTTTTATTTCGATAGGTTCGCTGATTTCGCGAACTATGCCTAGAAAGAAACGGGCAAACGGCATTGGCAACTCTTCTCGCCACGACACATCACGTCAGCAGACGCGACTGGCATTCGCCCGACGCCCGCTCCGTGTCAAGGCAGCAGGCCTCCAACACAGCCCTGGGGAAGCGTGGCCAGGAGCAACGGGCCTGGACGACCAAGGCCGCAACTCTGTTCACGAGCGCCCACGTCTCATGGTTATCACTAGGGAACGGATTTTATTGTAATAAAAAATACAAAATATGTACATACATATGTGCTTATTTTTTCCAAAACATTTAAACAAACGTCGAAAATGTGTAAAATAAAAATGTATTATTGTGTTTAAAAATTGTTCTCTACAAGTATTTTCTGACCACTAAACGTCGCTGATCAGTCTTTAACAATTAAAAAACCAAAAAAAAAAATCGTTCATAGTATATATTACAATAATTACGAAGAGCCGGTGTACAAGTGAATAGTAGAACCGTGTAGCGAGTGATGAATTCCAGGGGAGTGGGTTCAAGGGTATACACCCATCCCTGCAAATCGAACGCGGTAAGACAATGTACTGTAAAAAATATTTGTTAGTTTTCGATGGAGTAACGAATGTGTTCTTTGAAACATAAGCAAGAACGTAGTTGAAATTCCTTTTATTCACAAAAATGCACCATCCTTTACTCCGAGTAAGCAGTAAGAGGGTGGGGAGGTTAAGTTGGACAATTCATAGCGAAGATATGGTGGTCATAGAAGCGCAGCAGCATTATATTTGATCTTTATGAAAGATTATTTCGCAACATATATTGCAAACGCGCATCTGAAACGTGCCGTTTCGACGTATAAATACATTAAAATGTAGTGAAATACGTCGTAATTGGTAAAATATGTAAAAATATGTAATTATACCAAAATATGTAATTATATGTAAAATAAAAATAGTTCTACTTCATTGAGAATGTCTTGTAAACTCGAAAAAATACAATTGAATGCCGATAGCTAGTTTGTGTAAAAACATGTAATTACATGGAAATCCGTTCCTTAGTTCTCACCGACCTCTCCGGGCCCAAGCAGCCGTCGCGCTCCCGCCAGGGCACGCCAGCTCCTTCGCCCTCGGCCCCCACCACTACAGCTCCGGACAAATGTCTTACAGTTATTCTGTCTGTTGCTCATTTGAGTGAGTCTCCCGGTGAACCTGCATGCGTGTCGTCATAACAGTCGCCTTATAAACTAAATGTTGGCCACGTGCATTTCATGCACATGGAAGTAGGCTGCGACAGCGGGCAGCATGCAAAGGGACGCTATATTGGGACGTGAAACCCGGCTCTCGCGTAGGGCGGCAACCCCAGAGAGCAGCTGTGACGTGCGTTGCCTCGGGGGCAGTCTTGTGAACCCCGTAGTTCGGCTGTCTGGTAAACGCGGCTGGCGGAAGCGGCGAGATGACGCAGTTCCGTCAGCCGGGCCAGAGGGTATACATGCGCGCCTCGCACACAACTCGGTCTTCTCATTCTCGAGCTCTTCGTGGGATGTCGTGTGAGGGTGCGTGGCACGTCGTGTAGGCTACGGGGGCAAAGGGTCTGGAGCCGGCGTGAATACGTCGAGACAGAGAGAAAGGTGCATCACACCGCGGGAGTAGATTTTTATCAGGCAAGCGGTTGTGGTGACCGGTTGAAAGTTCCTCTTAGTAACAGTCTGTATACACTGTAAATAGTGGATTCGGGTGTCGGAGAATATCTGGAATAAATGTTAAATATTACAACTGTTCACGTCCGTTCATTATTGTTGCGGCAATGACACCACACATGGCACGAACTCGCGAAAGCTTCTCCATCCTGAATTAACTGCTGTGGAGATATTTCACTCCAGTACTCGTCGACTGCGCATTCCGGCGCTCTATTGTTGAGGAGACGGGCTCTCGGCGCGACACGCAGACCCGACGCCGCCCACCCTCGCACACAGTGCCACCGCTCGCCTTTCACCCGCGCCGAACGCCGGCGCTCCACAACTCGTTGGAGGGAACGGTAGTTCTCGCGGAAGCCTTCGTGCCCTTTGTTTCTAAAGCACAGGGACTCCTCAATGGCCATGCTGGCGGGGAACAAGGTTTCGTGCATATTTGTGCTCTGAATCGCAACAGGAAACGGGCGATCATCACGGGCATATGAATTATCACAAATTCCAAAAATGAGTGAAGGATCGACTCTTATTGTTGTCGACTCTTTATTTTATTGAAGGATGGTCTCAAGTTACACTCTAAACAGTGTAACTTGAGACAATGCTCCATATCATAACTTCCAACTATCCCCAGCTCCTACATCCAATTCCCGTAAAAATGAAAAGCAGACCTGGTTACTCGATCATTCTATTCCACATACAGAAGACATGCGAGTCCCCGATTTTAACACTTTAATTAAAGCGTACAAACCAAGAAGCTATAACTTAAAGCCTTAAAAGGCTGTTCTAAAAAATGTGAACAATAATTGCATACACGGATAATAATTTTATTCAATTTCTGCCAGAAGAACAATGTATTACTTCGTGAAGTACAGAACTTCTTACATACAACTCGTGCATTCAATGTTCATTTGTCAGACTCTTCCAAACACTAATCAATATTTATCACAAATAAACATTCACAGAATGATTAATTAAACAATTGTGAAATTATTTCATACAGAATTTCCCAAATAGAAATAAAAAGTTTACTTAAAAATATTGAACGATGTGCCACACATCGAACTATGTGTTTTAAGGTGGTTAGATCGCGGCATAACCTCAGTCGTCTCATGACCGTCGACGTGTAAGGACGTATTTTGGTGTGGCTGGGTTAGCACGTAGTTGCAGGTATAAGCGTAGGTGGAAAGTGAAAGGACCCGATCGTCGTAGAGCTGTCCACAGCAGTACGCAGTACGGTGAGTGTGCCAAGTTACAGTTTTGGAGTATACTTTGCTTTCTTCATTATTGGTGTTAGTAGTTACATTGACATTTTCGTCCATTACATAATTTAATACTCCTTATTCTCAGTCTATAGTGTAACGTCACCACATGGCGGCCAGGTTCGACCATCTTTAGAAAGTTAGCAGAGGGGAAGTGCATCCGGTCGGCTAGTACAAAAGCTGTTAGTAGCTTTTGTCAACTGAAAAGGAGCTATTAACACCCGGGACGCAAGTCGGCCGGGCAGAGAGTCCTGACCCCCGCCGGCGGTCAGGGAGGCTGGCTGGCCATGTGGTCTCAGAGCCACCACACGTGCAGAGAAGCTAGGGGTGGGGTGGACATGACCGCCAGAAGCTAGCCGGCCGGAAGGAGGTAGTTCGTTAAGAGATCGCCTCGCGTGCGGACGCAACTGCGGCCCGTTGGCGGTAGTGCACTCCTTGGACACTGCGAGTGCGCAGCACCGGGTGTCAGGACACCGGCGCGGTAAAGCGTCTGGGTGGAGGATGCACTAGCCAGGAGATGGGAGCAGGGTGCGTGGAGTCGCGGAGGTAGATTGCGAACGGAACCCCAGAGCTGTACATACTGTATAATATTCTGTAAATAAATATTGTAACTAGAGCTCGTGTCTGTGTAGTCATTTCGCTACCACGACGCCACAGACGGGGTTATTTAAATGGTGGCAGCGGTCAACGAACCCAGGCAAGGGAAGCTGTGTTAAAATTAGTTAACAAATTTTAATAGTGCAGCGGCATAAATACCAGGCTGGGGAGGAAGTATGCGGTTACGATAGACTCGTATATCGGTACTTGGATGAACTTTCGAGGGCTCACCGGTGTAATAACGCACGGGGTTATTTAAATCGTAAAGGCATCAAAGGGGGCAGAGACTGGATCGTCGGACCGAAGAAAGAAGCCATCCCGGACAGGAAGGAAGGACGACGTCAAAGCCAACCGACGCCGATACAAGGACATCAAGGACACGTACGTAAGTGTAGCCTTCGGCATTCATAGCGATCAGAATCAGGCATAATGGCATTTTAGCAAAGTACCGGAAAGACTGTCTGGTGCAGGTCGCGAGAGAATTAGGAAGTCTGTAAGCAATGAGAATACAGTGATCAGTCTCAAACAGATAATTCTAGATAGTGTTCATTACGAGGAAGAATTTGTTAAAGAATTAGCGAATAATTGTCAAGATATTATCGCCAGGAACGAGAAGAAGGGAAAGAAAAAGGGGAGAGGAACGAGAAGAAAGGGAAAGAGAAGGGAGAGGAACGAGAAGAAAGGAAAGAGAAAGGGGGGGAGTTTGAACTGGAGAAGCTGAGGCTAACGAGGCAGACGACGACTATTTCGGAAGCAGGTACGGAGGCAAATTCTAAAGCGCACATTAAGTTATATCATGTAATGGATAAATTTAGAGGCGAAAAGGATGACATCACGGCTTATTTAAGTGTATTCAAGCACAGGCCAATCAATTGGGCGTACCGGAAGAAGATTGGGTAATCAATCTTATGGGGTTGTCCGAACCAAGTCAACTCATGGCTTATGATTGAAGGTCGGGGAAATGCGACTGAATATACCGAGATAAAAGCAAAATTATTAGAAATGTATAAGTTTAATGCGGAAAAGTTTAGGCAACTATTTACTAAACATATGAAGCAGACCGGTACCACTTGGAACGTGTACGCGAGAGTTGCACAATTATTGTAAGCAGGGTGGCGGATTGCAAATATCTACCTTTGAAGCTCTTCTTGATCTAATTGTTACCGATCAAATGAAGCGGCGGGTTCCGTCCGAGATCAGGGAACATTTTATGAACGAATGGGGTAAATTTACAGTTGCGTTGGACTTCACAAAAATTAGATAATTATGAAAATAATAGGGCAGGATGGAAGAGCTTGTTTCAAAGCACGGTAAGAAGGCAGAACCAGTTACAGATATTACCCCGAGTTCGGAGAAGCATAGTGCGAAGCCATATGATAAGAAGGGTGAAGTAAGAATAGATTTCGATCAGCCGAGCAAACGGAAATGTTTCTCTTGTGGCTCGACTCAACACCTTAAGCGGACTGTCCAGGTGCACGAAACGGGGAGAAGGTTGGTCATGTGGCCGACCAAGATGCGCGTGAATTTTTCGCCCACACAGGTTTCCGGATTAATTAACGGAATCAAATCGGAACTTTTGAGAGACTCTGGTGCGAGTTTTGATATTGTTAATGAACGGCTGGTAAAAGATGAGCACATGACGGGCGAGTCGGTTTGGATATTTCAGCCACTAGACTCTGAACCACGGAACTTGCCAGTCGCGCAGGTAACAGTTCAAGGGCCGTTTGGAACCGTAGTTACGAAAGCAGCGTAGTAAAAAGAATGTGATATCGGTTACTATCTGTTGAGTAACAGAACTGCTCTGCTGCTCGATGAAATACGCAAAGGTTACGTAGAGCCGCAAGTGGTTGGAGCCGTGGTAACTCGCGCGGGCGCGGCCAGGGCCGAGGCTCGGGAGGCCGTAGCATCCGAGTCGCCGTCAGGTGAGCGACCGGAGGAGGCTCTCCCGGACGGGGCTGACGAAACAGAAGGGCTGGAGCCACCGCAAGCCGTAGAGGGAAGTCAGACGGAACTTGAACCTCAGGTTGTCGAATTAATCCGCGTAGACAGAGAGACGTTTGCGGCGGAACAACAAAGGGACAATAGCCTGAAGGAAATATACAAAGCGTACGTGAATAGAGTACCAGAAGGGAAAAGACGCGTACTTCATTAAGGATCAAGTGTTATTTCGATCGCGACACAGTAAACGCGGAGAAAGATTCGACATGATTGTTGTACCGGAAATATATCGAAGTACCGTCCTTAAGTTGTGTCATGAAACAGCCAATGCACACTTAGGCACCACTAAGAGCAAGGATAGCATGGCTAAATACTTTATTGGCCAATTGTTTCCAGGAAATGGACAAATTTATTAGATCTTGTGATAGTTGTCAGAAGGTGGGAAGGTCGGGAGAGAAGGTGCGTGCTACCTTACCTTAGTACCGCCTGTCTCAGAAATATTTGGCAAAATAAACGTAGATGCATGCGGACCATTTCCTGAATCGCAAACGGGGCATAAATTCATCCTGACTGCCATCTGTGTAGCTAGTCGATTTCCCGGAGGCAATCCCGATAACGGATTTAAGATCTACTACGGTTATTGATGCTCTACTGGGATTATTTAGTAGAATCGATTCCCCAAAGAGATGCAAACGGATCAAGGCACTTGCTTTACTAGCATACTGACAGAGGAATTCGCACAGAAATTCGGAATTCGGCTAGTTAGAGTTCGCCGTACCACCTCAATCCAATGCAATAGAGCGTGTACATAGAACGATGAATAGACTCATTAAGGTTATGTGTTTGGAAGAGGGCACGGAATGGGAGAAGCAGCTTCCGGCAATCTTATTTGCGTTACGAACTACTGTGCACGAAAGCTTGGATTCACTCCCGCTGAGCTTGTGTATGGCAGGAACTTACGTACTCCCATCACTTTAATGTATGAGCGCCTTGCGGAACTGAGGAAGAAGAGAACTCCGTGGTCGAATACGTGTTTAAATTAGTGAACCGTCTCAAAAAATCGCGCGAGCTTGCTCATCAAAAATTAGTTAAGGAGCAAGAAAAGAGAAAGGTGGTATGACCGCAAAGCAGTGCACCGTACATTTGCTGTAGGAGATCGTGTCCTAGTGTTAGCGCCGAACAGAACCGAAACTTTCGGTACAGTGGGTCGGGCCCGGCGAGGTGTTAGAAAAATATCCGAAACGAATTATGTCGTTTTGTTACCTGGGAAAAAGAGGGCCGTGTATACCATGTGAACATGTTGAAAAGGTACCATCAGAGAACGGAATACATTAGTTACGTGGCAACACAGGCACTGAGTTCAACCAGACGAAGATGAATTGGACAAATATGCCGTGAAACTAGAAAATAGGGATTTTGAGTTAGAAGCGATGTTCGAGGGTACAGATGTCGAACCGGAGTTTCGGAAAAGGCTGGAAGAGATAGTATCCAAATATAGAAAATATTCTCGGACAAGCCTGGTCTGACTGACATGGTAACAATGGATATCGAAATCATGGACGAATCCAAACCTGTCAGAAGTGCACCCTACCGTATGTCGCCTAGACAGTCGGAAATTCTGAAAGAAGAAATTACAAAATGTTACGGATAAAATCATTGAAGTAGGTGATTCAGATTATACCTCACCGATGATTTTAGTAGAAGCACCGGAAGGAAACCGCCGTGTATTGACTACAGACGTCTGAATCAATGCATTAAGACAGAGTATTACCCCTTACCGAGCATGGAGGAAAGAATAGAGACAGTGGCGGCGGCCGAAATCATTAGCACACTTGATTTGGCAAAGTGTTATTGGCAATTTGCCCTCACTCCGAGAGCACAGCGTTATGCGGCTTTGTGACGAAATTCGGAACTTATCGACCATTACGACTTCCCTTTGGGATTAAGAACGCACCTTACCAGTGCAGTCGCATGATGGCATCCTTGTTAGATTCGTGTAGTACATTTGCTGTACCGTACATGGATGACATTGCTATTTTTAGTAATAACTGGAAGATCATATCCGTCATCTGGAAGAAGTATTTCAGATTATCAAAAGGCGAAACTGCATATCCCGCCGACTAAATGTAAATTCGCTAGGAATTCCGTGCAGTACTTGGGATACGTTGTGGGCGGGGGCGTAATGAGGCCAGTCCAAGCAAAGGTTCACGCGATCCAAGAGTATCCGCTTCCCAAATCAAAAAAGCAAGTCAGGGCTTTTCTAGGGCTCGCAGGATATTATAGAAGGTTCATTCCAGGATTTGCAGAAAAGCGGCACCGTTAACAGATTTACTGCGTGGGAGGAACGCCAAGGCAAAGTAAATTGGTCGCAAGAATGTGATGACGCATTCAAAGCCCTAAAGGACGCCCTATGTAGTGAATCTGTAGTAACGCTCCAGATTTCAGCAAACCATTTATTATGCAATGTGATGCATCAGATCGTGGAATAGGCGTAATTCTGGCTCAAAATGATGAGGAAGGGAATGAACATCCCATATTGTACCTAAGTAGGAAATTGTCTGACTCGGAAATTAAATTTTGTGCAACGGAAAAGGAGTGTGGCTATAATTTGGGGCTTGCAGAAACTGAAATATTATTTAGACGGGCAAGTAAAGATCAAAATTGAGACTGATCATAACCCCTTGGTATGGTTAAGTAATTGTTCTGGAAAAAATCCTAGGTTAATGAGGTGGTCACTAATGATTCAATACCACAACCTTGAAATCATTCATAAAAGGAAAGAACATGTAAATGTCGACGCATTGAGTCGAATGTTTTGAGAAGGCTGATCTGATCACCATGATGCGGAAGGACACACTGTAGGGTCCTTGCAACGGTTGCATTATATAAATCCAAAGTGTGCATATATATGTATTGTTTTTTGTTTTTTTCCTTTTGTCGAAGTTATATTTAGGTTCAAGTTTAATCGTTGTTTCAAAGTTTATAATTATTGATGTCATAATGTCTTGTTGTTAGATGTTTCTAATGTATAATCATGTATGCTTTAGTTGATATGTTTTTTTTTTTGTTTTTTTCTCTATGTCATATTCATGTTGATCATAGTAATGAAGATTGAGTAATAATATATAAATGTACATATGTGTGTATGACATAGATCTAATACGAAATTGTAATCTTGCTTTGTACTGAGAAAAAACTGGGGTCGTTCTAGTCGAGACATTAGATTAGAATGGCTAGGAGAAAAATAGTAAAGGTATAGAGAATTGCTTTAGCCTGTAGGCCAAAACGGCCATGTAGAATCCAGAATACAGGTTACTAGTGAATTTTTGTCCTGTGGTTGGCACCTGCGGAAAAAATTCATTTCCGCGGATATAGGAGTCTGTAACGTCACCACATGGCGGCCAGGTTCGACCATCTTTAGAAAGTTAGCAGAGGGGAAGTGCATCCGGTCGGCTAGTACAAAAGCTGTTAGTAGCTTTTGTCAACTGAAAAGGGAGCTATTAACACCCCGGGACGCAAGTCGGCCGGGCAGAGAGTCCTGACCCCCCGCCGGCGGTCAGGGGAGGCTGGCTGGCCATGTGGTCTCAGAGCCACCCACACGTGCAGAGAAGCTAGGGGGTGGGGTGGGGACATGACCGCCAGAAGCTAGCCGGCCGGAAGGAGGTAGTTCGTTAGAGATCGCCTCGCGTGCGGACGCAACTGCGGCCGTTGGCGGTAGTGCACTCCTTGGACACTGCGAGTGCGCAGCACCGGGTGTCAGGACACCGGCGCGGTAAAGCGTCTGGGTGGAGGATGCACTAGCCAGGAGATGGGAGCAGGGTGCGTGGAGTCGCGGAGGTAGATTGCGAACGGAACCCCAGAGCTGTACATACTGTATAATATTCTGTAAATAAATATTGTAACTAGAGCTCGTGTCTGTGTAGTCATTTCGCTACCACGACGCCACAATAGTTAGAGTTTGTCATAGATCTTTTCCTGTTTCGGATATTGTTGCGGTTTTATTTCTTTTTCATATTCAACATGATGACGCGAACGAAGTCTGGTTCCTCCCCCGACATCCCCTCGTTCGACGAGAATTTGGTAAAGATGATGTGCGAGTTCATGCAGATACCATCCGAGAAGAAATTAATCGTTCATTAGAACCCATGATTTCGAGTTTGAGGGAAAAAGTGAAAAACCTTAAGGAGGAAGTCGAGCGGAAGAACAATCTAATACGCGAACTGCAACATTCAATTGACTCAAAAATACGACGAACTCGAGCAATATCAATGCAGGAACTCGCTGAGAATTTTCGGTTATAAAGAAAGCGATCGCGAGAACACTGATGATATTGCCATTCAGGTTGCTCAAACTCTGAAAGTGGATTTAAGTTACGCAGATATAGATAGGAGCCATCGTGTGGGTAGAAAAAATTGATGGACGAGAAAGGCCAATAACTGTAAAGTTTACTAGTTATAGAAAACGTGCCGAGGTCTTTCGTGCAAAGTGACTTTTAATTAACACCAAAATTACTGTAAGGAAAGACTTGACTAAAAAACGAGTAGAACTTAAGAAAATGTATAGATAAGTTCGGTCTAAAAAATGTTTGGACCCAAGATGGCACAGTAACTGTTAAGATAAACAATTCTAAAATTAGGGTAAATTGTGATGCTGATTTTTTAAAACTTTGAAATTGTCAACCTGCCACAACTAAATTTATTTTCACAAACCTTCTTTGATTTGTCATAATAAGTCTTTTTTAAAGCTAAGGCCTCTAGTGTATTGTAAGAATTTGTTTTTAATACGGTAAGAAAAGTACTGAGTAAGTTTTAGTTTTCGTAACGTGCTAGAAAAAGAGAATTTTCCGAGCTATTTCGGTATGTTAAACACTTCGCGGAAACCACAATCCGATGCAAGTGGCCTCTCGCAAGACCATCTACAATTCTCAGACCTTCATGTAGGTATCGATACCAGGCAAAATGGCGCCGGGACCGGTTGAGTGATTGTGACTGTTTCACGTGCGTTCCATGTGGCTACCTATGTTTTAAGCCGATTACGTGCTTCTCTTTAAAAGTGAAGATTCAATCTAATTGTGACTAATTGTTATTTAGTATATTTCTTTGCTATTGAGTGATCTTCACAGAACAGTAATTGTGAAATATGGGTCGCTCGTGTTGTGTGCCGGGATGTAAATCCAACTACGAGGCGTCCGACACTTCGACGTTTCAGTTCCGAAAGATAAAAACCTGCGCGAAGTGGTGAAATGCATTCACCGTGACAGTTACGTAGTGACAAAACTCATTTGTGTGCGTGAAGCATTTTGAAGATAAATTTGTTCTTCGAGAGGATGTGCTTCCAGTGGTTGCTGGCGATCCTGTTATTGTTCCTCGGAATAAACCAAAACTGAGGAAAGATGCCTACCCAACGATATTTCCTAACCAACCTTCGTACCATACTGTGAGTGCCCCTACAGACAGACAAGATCCTGCGGTAAGATCTCAAAAAGTGTTTGCAAGAGATGCGGAAAATTTCTTGAAGTGGTGTGAAAACGATATAATTTCTAGTTTTAATAGTTTTACAACTGAAGTGGTGAAGAAGAATGTTAAACCATTCATGTTATCAGTAAAAGATGACTATATTTTGTTTTATAAATTAAGGGATGAGATGGTTACGGATGTACCATCAATAACAATTAGTTTTAAGGTGACAAGTTCTTTAGATATAAAAGTTTTTTTTAAGAACATGGAGTTGCCCACAGTCAATTTCAAATGGATTCTTCAAACAGAAGATGGACTATCATTGAAGTGTGACAGGTGGACAAAATTTGGGTCACCTTCAAAGTTATAATGAAGAGACATTGGATGTTGATGAGAGAGTTGAACTTTTAACAAATTTTTTGAAAGTTGCTTTAGAGTCAAATACATTTGATGATGAAAAGGTCTCCAAAATAAAATTTTCTTTGGAGCAATTAACGTTGTCTCTGAAGAAACAAAATAGATATTCAAATGAATTGATAATTTGGGCTGCAACCCTATCATATACATTTCCTAGCGCGTATAAATCTATACGGGAGACAAATGTTTTGACTTTACCTCATCACACACACTGGGAGTTTTGAAAGTTGTGTTTTCCAGTTGGTGAGTCGTGCTTTTGTTGAAAATACCTCGTAATAAGAAGTTTGGATATAGAAAGGTGCATGGAAACCAGTTGTCAAAGAAGAAAACGCTAAAAACCACGGACACTTTATCAATAAATGGTAGTGGTCAGTCCACGCCAATATCGGCGGGAGCTAATGTGCCGAGAGTGAGCTCTTCTGAAAGGAAATCGTCAAGTGCCAAATGCTTATATAAAGAATTCCAGTCAGAAAATGAGGAGGTTGATGGTATACTGAAACTGGATTTCAGTTAATTGATTCGGAAAATTGCAATTAATACTTTTGCAAAGTGCAAAAACTGTGAGTGTGAAAATTGTTTGAGTGTTATTGAAATAATGAACAAAAGAAAGGGTTAAGCATGTACTTTACAAATTGTTTGTAGTAACTGCAAAAAAACTTTACCCTTTGAAACTTCCAAATCTTTAGATAAAGGTTTTGAAGTTAACCTAAGGTACATATATGGTCTGCGCTGCATTGGGAAAGGGAGTGAAGGAGGTTAAGTGTTGTGTGGTGTTATGAATTTGCCTAACTCTCCTACAAAATTCAGTGAAGTAGTGAAATGTATTGGAGAAAGTGGAGAAACACGTGCTGAAGAAGCAATAAAAGAAGCAGTTGAAGACAATGAATCAGATAATATTGCTGTTGCTGTCGATGGAAGTTGGCAAAAAGAAGCACAAAGTCTCAACGGAGTTGTCACAGAAGCATTGTTGATACTGGCAAAGTAATAGATGTAGACATACTGACCAAATATTGCCATGGTTGCAAGAAAGCAAAGAACAGTGCCAATCATCAAGAAAATTGTGCAATCAATTATAGTGGCTCTTCAGGTGGAATGGAGGTAGAAGGTGCTGTGACTATTTCAGGAGGTCCATCGAAAAAGAGGTGTGCAATACACTGAGTACCTCGGTGACAGTGACAGCAAAGCTTATAATGCTGTTGTGAAGCCAAACCCTATGGCAGTACAAACATTTCTAAATTGGAATGTGTGGGCACGTTCACAAGAGAATGGGCACCAGGTTGAGGCGCATTGTTCAAGAAATGAAGGGCAAAAAGAAAATTAATAGGAGGAAAACACTGATTGACAGCTGATGAGATCAAGAAACTCCAAGACTACTATGGCAATGCCATTAGAAGCAAAACAGACAATTTGGAGTCTATGAGGAAAGCAGTGTGGCAACTTGGTTCCACAAAGCATCAACAGATGAAAAACCAATGCATACATTATGCCTCAGAAATTCACGTGTGCAAATATAATAATAATAATAATTTGAAATTACAAACATGGCAAATTACAAACCATGGCCTGCCACAAGAAGTAATGGAAGTAATAAAACCAGTATATCAAGATCTTCGAGACCTGCTTTGTTAAGAAAGTGTTTGCATGGAAAACTAGAATGTTAATAAGTCATTTAATAATTTAATTTGGAATAGGTACCAAAAGGAATCTTTGTGGGATTCAGAACATTAAAGATGGGAGTTCTGGATGCAGTTCTGACCTTTAATAAAGTAAATGTGGGAAGGTTGAAAGTTTTAGATAATTTGGGATTTTGTGCAGGCTACAACACAAGATCATTTGAAGCGATGGACACTTTAAGGATAAAAAACGCCAACAAAGCTATTGACATGAAAGTTAAAGAACAGAGCGTCAAGTTTGAAATTCTAACGAAGCGGACAG
This sequence comes from Teleogryllus oceanicus, assembly GCA_964035755.1. Classification (NCBI taxonomy): domain Eukaryota; kingdom Metazoa; phylum Arthropoda; class Insecta; order Orthoptera; family Gryllidae; genus Teleogryllus; species Teleogryllus oceanicus. The sequence continues at coordinate 101,272,626 of CAXIVR010000010.1, read as the reverse complement.
AGCTCCAGAAAGCTACGGCCAGATCATTTTGACGTTTATCATTGAAGATACAAGATTGTATTTGTGTGAAATTACTGGAAACAGAGGAAAAGAAAAAGAATGACTCCTGATGAAGAAGAAGATTCAAATCCATTGTATGAAGCTGGAGGCTATTAAAATAGATAAACAAATAGGCTAAAAAATAGGTAAATAGAAAATTAAAATAGGTAAAAAATTGTTTGAACTTAAAATGCCAATTTCTTCATTTTTGAGGTTTTAGGTACGCTCATCTCTGTAATAAACAAATACAAATGCCTGAAATTTATACCATAAATAAAACTGGATTAGATTGATCTGTTAAATGTATTTTCATTCATCTATATCACAAACTTTAGGCTGTAGGTGAGAATATTCCTCCGAATTTTCATGTTTTTTTGGGGTACATTGTAAAAAAATTATAAATATTAAATAAAACAAGTTTTTGATTTGTAAGTATATTTAATCAACTTATTAGATCCCAATAAAAGTAAATATAAAAATTCATAGGGCTAGTCAAGAGGGTTTCTGAGATGAGCGTACTTAAAATAAGCAAATTTAACATTGCCAGTATACGCGGTACCTGGCTCCCTTAAACAATTTATATAATGGTAAAAATTTTATTATATAATATTCATTGAGTTTGTGAATTTTGTGTTTCAGGACAAGGAACATCATTGGCTACCAAACAAGAAAATAATTTCCTTGACACACCTACACGATGTGCCCTGTGTAGCCGGGGCATCCACCGAGTGAGCACTTCTGCAGGAAGAACTGGAGTTGAAGTTCAAAGGCCATGGAGCCCAACTGCGCAGTTAACTTGATTGCAAAAAAAACCGGTTTTTAAAGAAGCTGGTGTTAGAGTTTTGGTAGGGGATGAAGACTCTTCCACAATCGCTGCAGCCCAGAAGGAAACTCCACATGTTGTGGAAAAGTGGTTGAAACCAACCACAACATAAAGAATTTCAGCAACAAGCCTATTTGGCTGCCAAGAATCACACTTTCCTCAGCCATGGCACAATCAAATATCTGAAAAGGTGCTTTTCATACGCGTTAGCCCAGAATAAGACACTGTGACAAACCTCAAGAGCCATTGAAAACTGTTCACCCTACACCTTTGAGAATGTGGGTGTGTGGTGAGTGGTGCAAGCAAAGGATAACCCTTCTTATGTTTTCAAGGCCATTCCAGGAGGCAAACCTTTCCAGTGTGCAGCATGGCGAGCTGACTTTGATATTCAGTTGGCATCGCAGGTTGCAAGGCAGCTCAAATAGCTCCAGGTGCATCTTCCCAACAGAATGAATCTTTTAACAGCATGTGTGGGGAAAAACCAGCAAAAGAATTCATTATGCGAATTCTTATGCCCATGACGCCTTTCTCTGAAAGCCCAGAAGTCTTGTAAGACGCAGGTCTGCGAAGAAGGAAGGATACACGTATGTACCCGATATGGCACTGTGATGAGCCATACCGAAAAACAAAATTCAATTTAAATTAACTCCCATATGAATTATAAATTCTCCCCTACATGGCCCAGAACCGAAGCGGAAGAATCGCCGCGTTGGGAAAGAAAGTGCTCTGCGGAAAACATGTTGACAATTTTGACGCAGCCTTCAGAACTTTCGAAAGAGTACTCTCAAAACACCTTCCACACGACTCGTAAAAATACGGAGGCACGAAGCAAGAGCAGTCAGAGCTTTCGAGCAGTGCCGCATGCGTGTTTTCCGTACTTAAACGACCGCCACCCGCCGTCGCTCCGTCGCCCGTCTCGGGTTCGACTTCACCTCCACGCAAAAAATATATATACCACTCTGATAAGTTCGATTGGAAAGTGCATATTAATGGTCAGACCTATCTTCCATCGTTGAGACCGCTATCTCAATGGAGACTGCCACCATCCAGGTCCTTCGAGACCTAGTGGTGGTGATATCTGAAACTGCCACCCCACCAGCAATTAGGATGCTGCCTTCGCAACCAACGCCCTACCCCTGCTTGGTATAATGCTGGCGACGCCTGGACACTTGGAAATCAGATGAAATTATGCCTGCTGCCCTATGGTGTACAGCAGATGCAAGCCGACCTTGACCGGGTTAGGTCGCTTATCAACTATGCCGCCAGAAAAGGCTTTAAGGCTAACGGTGTCGTGCTCCATAGATTATGCGGGTAAAGGAACCATGCATTTTAGTGAGCAATGCCCGTGGGCAGGGCCGCCTAGAACCAGCCCAGCTCTATGAGCAAGTACCGCCTGACATGCCTGTATGGCAGAGCCTCTAAGAAGAGAAAACGTATTGGGCAGATTGACTACCATCTGGTCAGAGATACGCCACGCCGAATCCTAGCGGTAAAATACAAAACGTGTGACAGTGTGATGGCAAATACTTATTCTTCTCTACGTGTGAAAATGGCACTTCACGACGACCTCCTTTCCATGTGAATAAGTGCATAGTAGAGGCCTTTTGGGAAAATTTAGGTAAGGACAGTGCCATAGTTAAATTTTCTGAAAGCATGGGCATGCATAGTTTTGGATCATGGCCTTATGCAAATCATATGCAAAGTTTGATTGAAGAAGGGAAGAATAATAAAAATCAGCTCTTTCTATGTCTGAAGAAGCTGTAAGAAAGGCCCACGTGTAAGAGGACAAGAAATCTTGATTTAGCTGTCTCTTATGATGTTTCATGGCATAAACGAGGCCACACTTCTAATTATGGTGTTAGTTTTGTAACTGATGTGGAAACAAGAATTGTACTAGACTCTGAACTGCTTTCCAAATTTTGTGGCGAGTGCAAGTCTGCTGAAAAAAGTTTGGGGAAAGAATCCCCTGAATTTAATATTTGGTATGAAGGCCATAAAACTTCATGCCAGAAAAATTATAGTGGTTCTTCCAATGCAATGGAAAAGGATATTGGAGAGATCCTTTGGAAGAGATCACAGAGTTACACTGTAATGCTGTCAGATGGAGATGCTAAGACTCGCACACATCTCAATGCTATTGAAGTTTATGGGTCAAACATCCCAATAGAAAAAGAGGAATGTGTCAACCATGTGGCCAAAAGATTAGGAAGTGGGCTCCGAAATGTTGTGAAAGAATGGCGATCCAAAGGTGTGACATTAGGAGGGCGTAAAGAAGGCAGCCTCAAAGAGACCAGAATTAATAAACTTACTAATTATTACAGGCATGCTATTGTTAATAATGCTCCTGATGTTGCAAAAATGAAGAGAGCAATTTATGCCACACTCAGACATTGCATGTCCACTGATGACAACCCTCAGCATTCAACATGCCCAAAAGGAAAAGACTCTTGGTGTTTTTTCAATCGACAGACTGCTGATGGTGTAGTGCCTGATAGCCATAAATTTATGTCTTGTAAATTGTCTCCTCTGGTATACAGGAAATATTTTAGAAACTACCTAAGGCTAGCATCTGAACAGTTATTAGAACGTTGCACAAAAGCCAGGACTCAAAATTCAAATGAGTCACTTCATAGTGTAGTATGGAGCTATTGCCCCAAAGAAACTTATTTCTAAAAATAAATTAGAATTAGGAGTGCTTAGAGCAGTAATGATATTTAATATGGGATGCTCAAAAACATTAGAAACAATGAAGAAAATTAGGGAAGAACATGTAACATGTACATTAATTGCCAGTGAGCAGCGACATTACAGACGTTGCACACTAAGTATAAAAAGGAAAAGAGAGGAAGAAAAGAAAGATTCAAAAGTTCAAGAAAATATCAGAAGAAGAGAAGAAGAAATCTGAGGGACATACAAATGGTGCAGGCATGTTTTGAGGTATGTATATATCCTAAAATCTTTAAATGCTGTTTTCTAGGTTTCAATTTTCAAGCTTTTCATGCAATTAAAATGTTCCTTGCAGTACAATTTCACCAGATTGTAAAAACTTTCAGGAAATATGGTAAAATAAAAGTGTAAAAATGTACTAATGCAGATTTTTGTAAGGAGTCTAGGAATAAATATATAGGGAATTGAAACTGAAGATGAATTTCTAATTTCCGAAAATTAGCTTTATGGATTTGAAAAAATTGTAACATCCAAACACTTATGAAAAAGCAAAGTGTTTCAGTACAAGTTGTTTAAACATATGTAGGATGCTGTTAAAAAGTTTTGGGAAGAAAATAAAATTGTTGTACAAGGAGCTTTTGTTTTGCAGTAAAACTTTACAAATACATTAATAACAAAATATAATTAATATACATTGTTCAACTTTGCACAGTACATCATATTATATTCATAATAGCACTGTAAAAATTTGGAGAATGTAGTTCAAAATAGAAGTTGAAAAAGGTCCTTTAAGATAACAATGATAATTTTTAAAATAATTTTTCTAGTTATATTATGGTCCCAGTAATCAATCAAATCAAAACAAAACAAAAAAACAAAAGAAAAAAAATTCGCACTAATGGTTAATAAAGCCTGTTAGTATACAAGGATATAATGGAGTAATGGAGTCCTCCGTCTCCTTCAGTTTTGAAGGGATGGAACTTCATGTAGATTTAGGACCTTTGGCCGCAGTCATGGGCTCAACCACTGGCTCTGGAAAAGTTTCAGCTCCATCACTTATTAAAGGGAAATGGAATCCGAACACCTATCCCAAAAGAGGATCTAGAAATGTAACACGTGGGCTGCTCAAGAGCAGTACAGTAAATTTCTGGATGAGAAATTGAAAATGAATTAAACTATTTTAAGGAAAAACTCGAAATATTAAAAAAAGTGCAGACACACAGTAGCAGCTAGTGCATAGGAGATTGCAGCATTGCCCAAGAAAAACAGCAGAGGCGTTACAAAAAATGTCAAATAATTTTTGTAATAAAAAGTTATAAATTAAATTTGTTAACAATTGTCATCTTGCTTCCACAAACTCATTATTAATATTTCCTAACTCTTCATCCTTCTCTCCTCCTGCAACAGTCAAAAATCTAAATCTAAAAAGTTATTTCCTATTTCGGCTCTGTATTTTGTGCATTATACAGAGATTGTGTAACAACACAGGCATTTATAATGAGAAATGCCTTCTAGTGAATAGAGTAACCCTCTTGTGTTTCAACAAACACCACAAATGTGCTTTCAGAACACCATAGCAAGTTTAAGCAATTTCATTGCAGCCAATATTTTTTCAGGTCTTGGTAGCGTTAAAATTTTTGGCCTCTGGTAGTTTCCAAGGTGACACAGGAAACAAATGATTTTTGTGTTTTGTAGCCATCAAACAGCCATCATAGCCAGCATTTCATCAGAGCAGTAGCTACTGCTCTGAACCACCCAGATGTGCTCAGCCCTTTTGTGAAATTTCTTCTAATATTCAGGAAATTTAGAAACTTTTCCAAAAATGTTCCTTTCCTGGAATTGTGGGGTACATCGACTGCATCCACACAGCCATTGTTCCTCCAGCTAAATATTATTCAGTAACCAGAACATCTGTATGTTGACAGAATACGGTACCACCAATTAACGTCAATTAGTGTGTGACCAATTACAAATTTGTAAGTAAAGCTAAGTATCCAAGATCAACACATTCTTTCCTATGGCAGAATTCAAACCCAGTACACTGCTGATTGGTCTCCATTCAAGAGCACTCCAAGCCTTTTAGATGAGGATTCTGAATATCCATTGAGATAAAAACTCTCCGGGATATAAATTGAAATATATCTCGAACGAATATCACGAATGGCCAAGGCAGTCGAGACTTAATACAATTCTATCATTTCCTGCATGATGACGTCGATCTCTAGCATTTGAGAATGCCTCGAAACCGTAAGAATAAGCCTCCTACCTATCAATTCCATCAGTACATGCAACCTATGATACAATTTTGGTATTTAATGGGAATGATGGCTTTAAGAGTAATGAAGGAACTTGGATTTGAACCAGGGGTTTATGAAGTGTATTTCAAAGATGAGGACTAAGAAAATTAACTTCTCTCAACTAGCAGAACAAAAATCCAGCAAATAGCTCGTAAAAGAAGATGAAAAGAGCAGCAGTAGAAGAAACTCATTCTGAAGAATATGGTGCAGGAGAATTTTAATTGGAATGTAAAATAGCATTTTTTTTCATGTTTCATATCAAAATGTTTGATGGCAATTTTCCATAATTTACATTTTATCTATTTAGGTAACATTATCTTGAAAACTTGACTGAACACTAATGAAATTTTTCAGGAATGCTCTGTTAATAGTGAATTAAGAAATCCCTGCTGTCATTTTCTTTAAGATTTGAAAATAAGTATTTAAAAATTTGTTTTAAACAAAGAAACAATGTAATGTTACTTGCAGGGATTTATTAATTTATGTTTACTTGTTATTATCCAAAATTACAAGTTTCTAAAAGTTCAAACAAAAATTTGCCTTAAATTTTATAAACAAATAGAAAAATGATTCCTGTATTATTAGCAAAAAATTGTTAATACCAATTTAAAAATTTTCCCAGTTATTCAAGTTTAATAAATTAAGTCAATATTTCATTTTTTAAACAAAAATTGTAGTCAAAACAATTTTTATCACAGAGTTCATTTTCATGCTTGAGTCCCCTTGCTAACAACGCATGACATCTCGGTCATATAACACACCATGATATGTTTTTCACTTCAATGAAGCTAGCAGATTGCTGAAGAAAGGATTTGGCTCTATTGGAGCAATAAAGACCAATTGATTTCCCAAACCTACTGACTTGGATCAGATAATAAACTCAGCGTGAGGAGCGAGGATCGAACATGCTAGCCAGCTATAGGCGTGGCCACCAGCTGGCAGTAGTGAAGTATTCCGATACTTTCCAGCATCCAAGGCATTGGACCGACTGATATTTCCAAAAGACTGTAAAAAAACATGAGCAGCGCATTATGATAGATCTAATAAAAAATTATAACCCAGAGGTATGGATATGGCAGACCGACTGATTTCATGTTAGTCCAATACTTGCTAGTTCAGTAGATGTATAATACAACACCATATCATCTGTTAAAATTTGTGATTCCGATGTTTTATAGTTCCTGGAAATTGGAACAGGAACTGGAGTAAGTGAACGGAGCTGGCACAGGGACCGTGTTACTCCCCTTTCAAATCACGTGATCAAGCAGGTTCACCGCCACACATCAGTTTCAATTGTTTCGGGACATCAAGACTGTCTTTTGTAGAAAAGGGAGAAAGAAGGAAAAGACAAAATGCCTCCCTAAAGACAGGAGAGCAGACAGCATGGTTGTACCGAGGTCGGCTATCACTAAGCACCTCATCACAGGATGCGACAACCTTCCTGGAGGGAAAGGGAAAAGTGACATGCGAGCAGCTGAGAAAAATAGATCATACAAAGCAGGGACCCCAATGAAATCCCTGAGAGAAGTGGAAGTACCAGATTTCTGGACTGAAAGAATGATAGACGATTTTGCTTCCCACATCGAGCAGCACAGGACCTGCACATTCCACAACAAAATTGACTTTGTGGAATGTGGAAGGATGTTATATTCTGTTCTAGAATATAATAAATTCACTACAACTACTACGTTTTACTATCCTGATTAAAGATAGAAAAATAAGTTCCTCATGGACTAAAAATCATACATGCCCAAAAAAATTTTCATTACATTTCTCAGAACATATAACACCCTTATATTTCTTTACTTGTTAATAATAGCATCAATTGCCCATTCATGCTTCCCCAACTTATGAATTTCCAAAAGGCCCCAAATAAGGCCTTTTGTACTGATAACTTTTTCCCACCGCTACACATCGAGCAATTGGGTCTTTAGGACCCACAAAAATGTAAATGACCTGGATATTGAAATATTTAATCCCAATTTTACTATCTTTGTTAAGGTTTTGAGATAGTCTATTTTTTATTTTAAATAACTTGATGCTTCGCTGTTTGAAGGGATCCTCTATGAATTTCTCCTTATCCATGAAATTAAATCTACTATTTTTATAACATATCAATATTGTACACTGCCATTATACTTATATACTTCATAACCTTTTGAATTTGGACCAAATAGCATCCGTATAGTAAATAAATTTTAAAAAATTAAATTATACTCCAGACCTACCCCAGACACCCTCAAATGTCCATCATCTATCCCAGGACACTACTATAAAATTGTCTTTTACAAACCCAATTTCAAATGCACCAAAACACATGTGACTTATCTTGTCAAGAAACATTGTCTCTGCAAAATAACATTTAGAATTAAACTAAAAAGATTGTCAAATATTTTTAATCATTTATTCTTACTTGATTGATCTGTAAATATTTTCTTATCAATATAATCATTCACGTGCATCCCTACTGATCTCAAAACCGACTTACAATCAGCGACTAACGACACTTATGCTTCCGTCTCTTGCTGCCAGAAGACAACATACTGATGTAATTGAAACATTCAAGATCCTGCATGGACATTACAACTCTGACCATAGCAGCATCTTCCAGCAATCTGAAACCCTACAATTACGAGGTCGTAGAGTGAAACTTGTGAAATTAGGCATAATCTAATGCCACACAAGAAGTTTCTGGGAAGCCAAGCTGTCAATACCTGGAACATACTACCCCAGAACGCAGTGACTGCACCTAATCTTCACGATTTCAAAAGGGCTTATGATAGTCTTGTCAGTGAAGCAGGCCATGGATCAACGGCCAGGCTCAATGATCAACGTACTCTTTATCACACTTTGCAATCGCTTATCAATGCTTTTATGAAATATCGTGATGTTAAATATAAAATGAAAATTATAATAATTATGTAAGCACTGATCCAGGCTATATCAGATGTAAATACTTTTACCTGTAAATTACTTAAATAAATACTAATTTTTAAAGACTCTTCTAAGAGAATGTCCCATGAAACCTTTATTATTCAAAGATGCCATCTAAACATGAATCCTAGAACTTGAAAATGACTACAAACCGAACTGTTGATATATCATACTAATACAGCAAAGTTTGTAAATTATTTTAACTGCATACAGAAAATTGTTTGTTGTTCACTAACCTAGTATAATTCAATGAATTTGGTACAAGATTTTCTTTGACAGACAGCTTTATACAAAACAACCAATTTGTAATTTATATATTCAATCACACCATCAAGATTTTATTAAGAATTGCAGAGTGATGTTTCGAGGCACTCATTTTTCCCCATCCTCAGGCTAGACTATGTAAAGAAGAAAATTATCACTAAATATTTATTAAATATTAATAAGAAATTATTGAGATGATACTATAAAAATTATTACAAAGAATCATTGACCTAATATAGCCTAACAGACTCAATTTAAACAACAAAAGAAAAATAAGTAAAACAAATAAACATTTACAACCAGTGTGCAAAGGCACATCTGGTATGGCAGTTACAAAGTGCTTAGAACCCAATGTAAACAATCAGCTGATCGTTGGAGGAATTAAAAAGAAAATATGGAGGCTTCAAATACATTTTGTGAAATATAATATACAAACAGGCAAATACTAAATGGGTTTCCAAAATGCATTAAAAGAGATACTTATGTATTAAATTGCAAATTTCATAAAAATTAGAGTCAAAATCCTCTTAACAAGTCAAATCACAAGATAACAAATCCAAACAAAACACTACTATAAATTAAAATCTTAGAGCCTCAATATAACATGAAACCAACATTACATGGTTTTCTAGTTTCATGAAAGTTAAATGTTTTATCCTCTCCTGTAAAATTTTGTTTCACTAATTTAAACGAGGTTTTGGATTTAAGGTAACTACTAACTTTTAAATCTAAAATGTACCTAATTTTGAGAGATTCTTCCCATAAAATAAAATGAGTAAAAAGTATTATGTTACACAAACGTTCAGTTTAATCTTTCTCTCCATCCACTTTACTTCCCTGCCCCACACCAGCCTGCTTCTATTGGCTCATCTCAGAGCCACTCATCTACTCTGTCCTTTGCAATTGCAACGTAAGGACTCACAAGAAATTTAAAGTAAAGAACTAAAGTTAAATGTTGCAGTATTAAAGAAATTAACCAACCCTTGATGCATTTAATTCATGAGAAAATTGTATCTTAAATCTCAATTGCCAATGCTTTTAAACTGTAAGTCCTCATCACAATCTGAACCAGTATTGTACTAAGCAAATGAAGTATTGGTAATTTTGAAGTGTCAATCTTACAAATACTAAGAAACAACAACAAATTGTTAATTCTACTTCATCATTTAGAAAACGTACAGTTTCGGAATTGATGAATACAGCTTATCCTATACAGCACATAACCCCAGCAACAGACTGCACAATGGGCAAACTCCCTATTGATATACATCAAGTTTCTCCTTGCAACTTTGTGACCAAAGCTAGAGCACTGCTGTTGCGCTTCGATTAATGTTATCACAGAATGTGTAACTCAGTTAATTCACACGTAAATTGTAAATTGAAGCTGTTAATAAATAAAAATTTAAAAAATCAATTACTGGTCTAATGAAATTCTTTTAAAATTTTTTTAGAAAAACAATGAAGAGATTATATAATAAAGCCCATAATAAATGCAATTCCCTTCTTAAGCCAATGTCTTTTCCAAATTCATAATCTTTCAACAGAATATTAGACTGTCGAATATTTAGAACACAGAATAGTATATAAAAGAAAATTTCACTTTTCCCACACAAGGATAATAAAATGAATTTATCAACACATAACCTGCAGCATGTGTCAACAATATGTCCTTCATGGTTACTCTTTATACTTTTCTTCTCATATCAAACACTTTGTTGCAAAGTTAAAGATTGGTTTTGAATGTAGCATGCTCTTGGTAGACTATAAAAACTTTGATCTTTAACTTCCCGACTGACAAGCTTACTCATCATAGATGAAAAGAAGCTGAACAATCAATAAAGAGTTAATTCAACTGTTCTTCACTCACTGTACCCCAAATGATGTTCACAAGCTTCTGCTGTTAGTGGATGGAATCTGGATTTACACAATAGGGCAGTATTCAGGTGGCGTGCAGAATATGAAGTATAGGAGACCACTCCACATATTTCCAATGCCGCAATCCTTAAAAAACAAAACAATGTCTATCAAAACAATATGAAATTTATCACACATTTCTCTAACAAAAATGGAAAGCATATTTCTTTCCAAAGTACAATATTAATACAATATCAAAGTTATGTTTCTGTAAAACAGTGCAATATTAAAATACATGATGTTGACTACAATCTTTTAACGTCTCTAAATTCCAAATACCAATTTCTTATACGGTTTTTACAAACCCTTATCATACAACATCTACAAAACTTGAATATCGTTGGATGTAACCGTTTACTTGGCGTAACTTTGCAACAGGCAAGTACAATGAACCATTGCGTTGAACAAGTTGCTATTCCGAAGTCAAAAACGAAACAATTTATATATAAACTATATATCAATCTTCATCAAACGATTATTATTTAATATCCGCATATTGTCTCCACAATCATACCAAGCTTAACTCACCGCACTAGTTCGCCCGAAAACATTCGTTTTATCACAGACGGCAGAAGCACACATTTCAGTAGTGTACTTTGTATACTACTGAAATGTTTCAGTGAATGCAGATTTACCACATGCTCTGACAAATTTACTCCAGGTAGGAGAAGAAAATGACAGAACAGATACCGTGAAAAAATTACATTTCCACTTTTCAAACTCTCACGGACAAAACGTTTCAAATCGAAGCCAGAGAGTATAGATCGAAGCCGGTCGTCTTGCGTCCTTACCAGAGAATATATACAAGTACTCAGAGATATATACTCTTTGCTAGTACTTACACTCTGAACCGTTAGAGAACTGCTCTGAACCTTTTAGAGCGGGAAACGCCGCCTGTGCTGCTAATGGTGGAAATAACATTATGGAGGTTATTTCCACCTTGGTGCAGCATCGCAGGTAGAATGATATACTGTAATGCGCACATGGTCTACAAGACCATAATGTCAGAGACTAGACTTAGTCAACCCCGCGAACAGGTTTAGTCCAGCCATGGTGCTGCCCTTATACGATTGGCGTCAACCAGATAGTTCTCCCAAAAAAAGCCACGTTCAACTCTCGGAAATTTCGACCAAAAATTATTATTACACAAAGCCCTCTGACTAGCAAGCAGATGAATTTTAAACAAGTAACTGTTATTTGTACATGAAACAAAATAACAAATCATTAAAACTAGTACATAGAATACTATGTTTAAAATTATTTTCTTTTAGTAGATAGAATTGGCCCTAAGGACTGTAAACTTTTGTGTTATATCTCACAAATTTACACATTTATTTGAATGTACATTAAGTACATTTCTTACCACTCCACCACCACCACCACCACCACCACCACCACCACCACCACCACCACCATCATCATCATCATCATCATCATCATCATCATTATTATTATTATTATTATTATTATTATTATTATTATTATTATTATTATTATTATTATTATTATTACTTTCCACGGATATAGATACAAGCAACATTTAAGAGAATGGTGAATATCTCATTGGGGATGAACTCTGAATTTTCGAAAATTGCAAATTTAGATATAATTCAGAAAAGTATGACCTGTTGGAATAGCTTTGGTTTAAAAAGGCTATGTCTGTCTTCAGAAACAATTTCATGGACATTTCAATGCAAAGAAAGCAGATATAAGGCCCGCAACAGACTACACCGAGGAACGTGTTGCGAGAAATGCGCGACGTGAAATATGGGAAATCGAAATAAGTGACTCACCCCTCACTATACACTCTCTGCCCCACACATTAGAAAGAGTTGGTCAGCGAGCGAGTTTTCTCGGACACATTTCTACTTCTTCATTTTTTACATGACATTTAGGCTTCCGTACAGAAAGAAAACACTAATCGGAACTGAATGAGGTTATAATATTTAGCAGTAAAAGACACGAAAAACGACCAGTTTCTAATTGGTTACTTGAATTTTCCCTTTAAACGGGAATGAACAAGAAAACTACATGCGTGAAATATATTCTTGATTGATTTTTTCTTGTTTCCGGGCTCGTCAACAGCTTTGGTCATTAGTTCAGTTAGTGTAGTGCATGTTTTTCCTCGGGAGATGGCGGTGAACTTCCCCCGCTGATGGCGAGATCCGGCGCCGACCTACCGTCGGCTATTTATTTATTTATTTATTTATTTATTTATTTATTTATTTATTTATTTATTTATTTATTTATTTATTTATTTATTTATTTATTTATTTATTTATTTATTTATTTATTTATTTATTTATTTATTTATTTATTTATTTATTTATTTATTTATTTATTTATTTATTTATTTATTTATTTATTTATTTATTTATTTATTTATTTATTTATTTATTTATTTATTTATTTATTTATTTATTTATTTATTTATTTATTTATTTATTTATTTATGTATTTATTTATTTATTTAACGTCAAAAAAACAGTTAAAACTGCGTATGACGTGCTATGGGGAAAAGTGAATTGTGTGCACATTTTCAAAATTCTGTGATCACTAAGTCATATATTAGTTAAATTTTGAAAATAAAAAATAAAAAACTCATCTATTTTCAAGGATAAAGAAGCAATAAATTTTGGCTCTTATCCATGTTGTCCTTCGGAATCATACTTCCTGCCGCGACAACATGGAAACGATAATTTGAATAATTGTATTTTCCACTGAATTCTAGAAGACGTGCAAAGAAAATGAAGTAACATAAAAAAAAATTATGTCCAGAAGCAAAACAAGGGGCCATCTCAGCATTTGCTCAATGGATCAGGGAAACTGGACGAAAAACCTGATCGAGACGGGGGTCATTGACCCGGAGGCTGCAGTACAATAGTTGTTACAGATTGTTTATACTCATTTATACAGTTCAAATGGTAAATAATGCATTATGTATCATTGTTAAAATTAATGTTTCTTTTCTTGTGATGCTCAGTATAGTCTCTAATTTTATAGAAACAGTTATGCAGCAGAAACGATTTCACTTGGGATTTGAATAACGCTTACGTGGGTGTGATGAATCTCGGTTTGGAGATCTTGATGCCGAAGAAAACCAATTACAAACAAAACGTCTGTAGTAGTAGACAAGCCTAGCGCCTAAAACATGCGTAGAATTTTTTCAAATTGAAGAAACCCTATCAATATGTCTCTGGTAGAAGCTTTAGAAATTTAAAAACATTCCCATGCTTTTGGGAACTATATTAAGCCATGAGAAATGATTCAAAATTTTCTCTAAAAATGGCTCCAAATTTTTTGTTTTAATTTCTTGTAAGAACAAGTAAATATTTATTTATTTATTTAATAGGTAATTAATACAGCCAAATTAGAAAACCTGATGCAATGTGGCTAGGCGAAGACCTTTTAAGCCACTACAATGCGATGAACTATTTATTTATTTGGCGCGGGCGTGGGCGTTCTCCTTCCCCAGTGTTTGGCCTCCACCGCACTGAAAACAAGCAGCACCACAGAAAATCGTCCGCACCAACGCCTCTGCCCCTAGCATTTCCAAATTCCCTTTGCTTACTTCATGTGCTTTATTTTAACCATTTCCCTTTTATTTTATTTTAATTTAATTTATTTTTGGTTATTTAACTTATTTTTAATTAATTTAATTTTAATTTATATAACTTATTTTAATTTAATTTAATTTATTTAACTTATTTATTATTTTAAGTTAATATATATTTTATTGACTTATTTATCTACTTATACTTAATGATTATTTCTGATTTATAACTTTTTTTGTACTGTTTACTAACCTAACATAACTTACTATTCTTAATTGTTAGTTTATTTCATTTTATTACATATTTCTCTCCTGTCTAGGCTCTGCTTATTATAACGCTGCTGTTTTCCCACTCCTTAATTTCAGTTTCTCTAGTGGTCGAACGCCAGAAATGTTCTAATTCTTTCATGAAGTTAGCTCTTTTATCCTCTAGAATGTTTTGGGCGAGCGTTACGTTCCTATGTTGGAAGTAGTAATTTCCATTCCCATCATTTTCCTCTCAAGTTTCAGTCCTTTTCTAAAACAAAGGATGTGGATCCATTCTTCCTATCACCATAAAGCACACAGATGCCATTACCATTCGAATCCTTTAATCTACGTTGCATCACCCCCGACCCTGAACCAAGCGTATCCCCTCTTGCGTCCCTTTGCGATGTGTTTACGTAACGTTCGCAACCCCATACGAACAGGTAAAATATGCTTATAAAGGAGTGGGTGTCAAAGGTCCGATTTTCAGGATTAACTCTGACTTTTCAGGAATTGTAAAAGTATGCGTTTTTATCGGCAACTACCGGTAAATATTGAATAGAGACTTTTCCTTCAATTAAATTTGCTGCATAAATAGTTCTTCATTTAAGGTGTGAAGATTTTTGTAAATTTTAGTAGTTTTGTGCAATTGTGGGTGAACTATTTTGCAATTATTAAAATTACAAAAGATTATCTCAAGAACTGCTCAATTTTTTCTTTAATTTTAGGTACGGTTAGTGCTAAATGAACCCTATACGATGACAAATGCCATATTGCCATATTATTTTATTTTATTGTATTTTATTTTCAAAAAATTGCAAATGTAATTTCTGACTTGTGTTTCATGTCGGTAATACTTTAGATGCGATTTCTGCACAGTATTATATTTATGCATACATGCGCTTTAAATAATGTCAAGTAAATTTTCTCGAAAACTCAACACTTTTTTGTTCAAATGAGCTTAAAATTACTCATTTTCAGAATAGCTCAAACGCCATTTTCTCAAAGGTGGCTTCAATTTCTTTCTTTAAACTATTTCAACGGATAGTGGTAATGGTACTGTTTAATATGATGTAATGCTCATTTTTAGTATTCTTTTGTTTCCCAAAATTGCACAAATGTTTTTGTTATATTTTATTTCTTTCAATATCTCATGCCAGTAATATGCATTTCAATGGATATATTATTGAGATTTGTGAGTGAAAGTTCTTCAAATTAGCAAATAGGATTTTCGAAAACTCAAATAGATTCAGAAAAAGAGCTTCTACTTCGCATTTACATTGGCAGCAACGCCCATAAAATTGCTATTTAAGACTAGGTTTTACCGCTTCTTTAATACTCTTAAGAAATAATGGTAGTTCTACTATTTGGTAATCGAAGAGTTGAGAAAATGGCAAAAATGTATTTTGGGTGGCGATAGATGGCAGCTGGCAAGAGGATGAGGAAGACCATAGGCCGGTTTGCAAAGGGAGATTCGAAAGCTAACTTCGAGAAAGTCTGTGCTATTCTATTTGCATTTCCAGTTACTGTATAATTTATTAGATCCAAACTGCAGGACCACTTGCATGTACCATGCAGACATATATAAATTAAGAAGTTTTTGGGGATTCAATTTAATAAATAAAAAATGTATTTTGGGGATAATCATTTGAGTGTTTCTGTATGATAAATTTTATCTCAGTTTTTGGTCCACTATCTGTCTCGTGACTATGTATGAAGTCTTTGTGCCAACAGTTTGGCATTTTACCAGGAAGCATTAGCTATCTTCTAAACATATATTTCTGATGGTTCTTGAGATGTCTGTTGGATATAATCTCTGAGTATGATAAGTGCTTTTATTTAGTTATATATTGTTTGCAGAAATTGTGTGCGTTATGTCACCAACATGATTAGGAAAGACATGAAAATATTTTTTAGTAATTGAAAAACTGTTCAATATCTGTATCAAATGTTGAGAAGTAATTCTGGATATTATCGGCCTTTAGTTTTCATCACGATCCATTAAAAAGCAACTAGGCATGCTTTGGACAAATGTGTAGTCTGTGATATCGGAATATTAGGTAAAACCTTCTAAGTCAAAAACTCTGCTTTGAGATAAATGAAGTTGAAGTAGAATCATAATTTTTTTACTTAGTTCATCACTTGTACTAGGTAGGAGGTAAAACATGTTTCTTGTAATGCAGTTTGTAATGTTGCTTTTCAAGAAGCTCACTTAAAAAAGATAGATTTTTGTGGACTGTTTTGTACAGATGCAAGTTTCTTGTTTATTTATAAAACTTATCAATAATATTCATTTGTATTGTACCTTAGTAAATTTGTTAATAGGCAGAAATTTGACAGGTGTTGATGGCTGGAATGTCATTTTAATAATGATGCAATATTAAAGAAGTAATGGTCACTAGTTATATTTGGACAATTGTCTAAATTCCCTTAGTTTCAATATTTAGTCAATGGCAAAGTAAATGAATCTCTGTATCTGATTACTTACTTACATTTATTTTGTAAAAAATTGTATTATGCGTATTATTGTTTATATTGTGTATGACTATTTACATAATTTAGAAATAAATATTGTGTTTATGAAATAACTTTTTATTTTGCACTCCCTGGACAAAAAATCTATTCAGTGACTTAGGATTCCAAATCCTAATATTTTAGTCTTCTAAATTACACAAGCGTATTTATTTTACATAAAAGAATGTATTAATTTGACGCCATTTTGAAAACAACTTCATTTTAAATTTCCCGGCCGTCATTACGCCACATCCATTAGTAGAACATACATGAACGCTATTGGCTCAAACTGGGTCTAAGATGGCTGCTTCCCTCCATGAAAATTAAAAATTTGAATAAGAGCGATGGGATTAACGTTGAGTGACTCTATTAGTATACTCTCTGAACGGTAACCAAAAAGTCCTAAGCCCATTTAAGTAAATATGGCGGAGTGATTTACATAAGGTTAGTGAATTGACAAGTTAGTTTCGCCGAATGTCGTAGATGTCTCTCGTGGATTCAGTGGCGCTGTTTCGCACTGCTCCGTCATGAACACTGCCGCTGCGGTTCGCAACACCTACTCTCTGGTCGCTCTCATCGTTTATCGCTGCTCCAACATAAACGCGGCCTTAGATTGTAATATTTAAATTTACCCAACTATTCTTTGCACAGTTAACAAGCAAAAAGTCTCATATTCGATCGTATGAATCAGTGTTCTGTATATTAACAAAAGAGTACAAAGTCCTGCTCCCCACCATGTTTCATAATAAAAAAAGGCCTTTAAAATCAACAAATTTTATCTCTGGATAGACACGTTTCGTATAAAATAATAATATGTTCTCTTAGGCTATTTTTATAAATTCCAGGGATTTGGGAATGAAATCATGCAATTCCACTGTAATATATTAGATATGAATTACTAGGAAAAAATGATAATAGTAAAAACAGAAAACAAAATATCAAGTTAGGATTATACGATAGGATCTTTAGAAGTATTAATTGTTACCGATTTAGTATCGACATCAACATGTTCATTCAAAGAAAAAATGAGATCGTGAAAGATGTAGTCCTGATTCCTTTCATTATGCGACTGCCTTGACTTTTCTGATTGAATACGCGTATATTGTTGTTCTTGATATTGAATTCCAAGAGTACAGTTCGATGTAGGACTCTGGAATTATCTTTTTCATTAAGCTGGAGCTGAAGCCATCTGAGCCCCATTCACCTCGCCAACTTGCGTTTCGGATGCAATTTCATAATGGAAGAACAAATTTTAGAAACCTTAGTTCGCATTTCCTTACTTATTTGCTTCTTTAAGTCCTCTGCAAACTCGAGCATTTAACTGCCCAGTAGATTTGTTTTAGGTTGACCGTTCTTTTCAGCAACGGTGAACGTTTGATCAATGACCTTAACTCAGAATGATTGACTTCAGGCGCTTCATCCCAACCTTCCGCAAAGCTACTTGGATGCTGCGTGGCTCCAGAAAGTGTTGGAAAGTTCTCTGGGATCGATTCTGGAATCTCAGTTTCGAATCTCTCTCGTGCGTAAGCTCTTGAGGATTTCGGTCTAACTTCCTTCAATTTCTGGCTTGCTTTTATTGGCATTAGAGAAGGAAATATTCTCTAATGCCATAAGGCGGTTTCCTTCGTTGTTGAAAATGTAATAGGGGATCTATCAATAGATCTATGATTTCCAAAACAGTTTTCACATCTAGGGTTATACCTTTGTAACTATTTTCATGATCTAACTCCCCGCAAATTTAGCATCTTTATTTCCCTTGCAGAAAAACTTAAATGTCCATGACTACATTTATGCAGAATTTTAGTAAGGTACGTTAACTTTCTTCGGTACACCCTGACCATATCTGGTAGGATTTGCCTGTCGAAGATCCAACCATCTTGGTAAGAAATTTCGTTTTCTCGCCTTCAACTGTTTTTCGTTTCAATGCCTCGCATTCCCTGTATTTTCTTAACGTGGTCTTTATTTATATCTGCGATGTCCGCAGGATCTATCCTAGTGGAATATTGCTAATAGTACACCTTTTCTCATGGTTTTGTAGTACGGGATACTTCTGCTTAATGCACTTTTTATACAAATGGCTTTTTAAATCAAAATATTGGCCTCTTTCATAAAAGCGGAAGTTATCTCACTAGATTTGCTTTTTCTTGATGCCCCCTGTTGAATCGAGTTGAATTTCTTCATCAGGAGTAATTCAAATAATCATTAGTTCTATGCATCTGTCCAATTCAAGGAAATCGTTCAAAGTTCCGAATTCCATATTCTACTATACTACTACACGCATCATTACACTATAAAAAGGATACCATAAATCGCAACAAGGTTTCAATAGTTACACAAAACCTTCCTATTCGAAACGGAGACTTTGTTGCTTTATTCCCTTTCCTGGTTACAACAGCATCTAAGATAAAAGTGAACCTTGCTGGACCAACCGGCCTGTGATTTCTGAGAGGGTGATGTTCCTTCATAAACGGACCTGTCGACCTCATCAAGCCTAATCATTTTGCAGAGCAGTAGCTGGCCACAGCAGCCAGGTACTTTGTCAGATTAATTATGTATTGAGAATATACATTTTAAAACATTCAAAATCCTATTTAACCGTGTGTGTAAATAAATCACATTATTTCAATTACATAATGCCTGCTTAATAAAATCATAATTATCGTATCATTCTCCTATTATAAAAAGAATGATGCGATAATTATGACTATCAAGCAAAACCTCAAATGTTCTTGCTCTAGGAGACAGAAGTTTACAGAACAAACTTTAATAATTATATTATTTTCGTGTGTTGATGGCTTATCGTATGAGGTGTAAATCATGTTGTCGAAGAGACTAATTACGTTATATATTTATCAGCTACCAGTCCGTGTATGGCTCTGTACTTTGCAGGGGGGACAGGAAGATGCGCGCGCGCGCCAAAACCTGTCACAACCTGGCCACAATCCTTTCATTCTAAGAAATATACTGACGTAAACAAATACAAATGTTAGTTCTCTGCATAAGAACTAATTTGGGTATCGTTTATTCATTAATCTTGCATCAAAATTACTGCCCAACGCAGAAGGAGATCATTGGACTGCATGCGTGTTGCTGGAGCGTTAAGTACCTCTTATATGAGCCATGCTGATGGACTAGTAGAGACAGACAAAATTCACTGCATTCAGTCTCTCTGAATCTCGTCCGAACTGCGAATCATTCTCGCTGGCCGAAAAAGGAGAAGGGTTGTGGAGGGGAAGCGCTCAGGCAAATTACGTGGAGTACACTGGCGAAGAGATCTCTTTCTCTGTGGGGCAACGAGAGCCGCCGACTACGAGATTCTCGTATCTCGTAGGGACAGAGTATTCTCGTAAGCAGTCCGAGCCGGCCGAGGATCGGAAGAGACTCGTGATTAACACTGCTTAGTGTAGACCAAGAATTTCTTCTTAATTAATAGATTTAAATTAAATACAATAATTGCTTTCTAGCGTAATAATGAAACGTTTCCTTATACTTTCATAATATTGAAGTATTACATTTCGTCATACACAAGAAAAGTTGGAAATAAATATAAAAAAATTAATTAATTAATAAAAAATAAAAAGAAGATGACTCACAGCAACAACTGTATTACAGTCTATTCTTATTATTGTCAATAATTTCGGTTCTGGTGTTTACATTTTGCATACTTTGTATGTAAATGAAAACCTCACATAATTTAAACTTCCGGAAAAGTTGAAATGGAAATAATAATTATTGATTCCGTTGAAGTCTTTCTGAGGTCAGCCTAAATGGGCTATCTCCCATCTGACTGAAGCTATCTTCGTATTTCGCGTGGAGAGGCTGTCAACGTAAAATGCCGTAGGCGTAGGACCGTTTCTTCCCGTCCTTATACGGCAGACTGAGGCTTTAGCACCTTGAAATGATCCCGAACGCTCCAGGTTTCAGGCCCAGTTTGTTAATTGTTAAAGAATTATGTTCCTTACTTCATTTCACAATTAAATCTTAATTATACAAGGTGGGGCAGAATGGACTCCTGATTAAGATGAATTGTGAAAGAACAATTGATAATCTCAAAACGTTTTTATTTCCCAAAACCACATTCAATGCCATTTATTCTCATTTTAGTTTGCAAATTGGTTCATCCAGGTGACGACCTTGGCGACGATGCACATGTTGAGTCGTTCAAAAAGTTTCGAAAACTCTTCTCAGCATATCTTCTGATATTCCAGCGGCTTTATCTGTAATTGCTTCATAAGAGGCTTCAAGGTCCTTGGTCGAACTTCGTAAACCTCAGCTTTGAGATAACCTAAAAGAAAAAATCGCATGGAAGGCTCCAAATCCGGGAGCAGGGGCCATGGAACATCGCCACGTAAGGAGATCAGGCGGCCGGGAAACGATCTTATGTACGTAGCACCCAGCGGCGCCGTAGCAACCGTAGCACCGTCCTGTTGCAGCAAAGGTTTGTGTGTCATATTGCTGAACATACTCTTCCAATTTAGGTTGAAAAGTTCAGATTGGAAATGATTGAAGAGCGTTGTCATTGTCAACAATAGTATTTATTATCCTACTAGAATCGTACCTACTAAAGTGCTGTCGAGCAAGCAAAGAATAGTATCCTACTAAAATTACCTTGTCGAAGCAAACAAGAACTTAACAATTCTCAAGCACATTGTTTCCCTATCCCCAAACAATACATACCATCAGCCCTTCTCCTCCGAAAGGGCTTTATGGCCTGCCCAAATTACACAGAGAATACCCCGTCAGACCCGTGGTTTCGTACACACACACTTTAATCCGCAAACTCGCCCAGAAATTAAATAACCTCTTCCATAAACACATCAGTTCAAACCTTCATATTCTGAAAAAACAGTCTAGATCAGTAGAAAAGATCAACAGATTCCCGTTCCACCTAACAAAACTTGTTTCATTTTGACATAAAGAATCTCTTTCCTAGTACTCCGACGATTGCAACGTAACTTACTAGACAAATCATCATGTCCGATACCCGTTCGTGATGAACTCCAAAATCTCTTCAACCTATGCATGGACCAAAATTACTTCACTTTTGACAATAAATTTTACAGACAAACTTCAGGAATCCCTATGGGCTCACCCCTCTCTCCTCTCCTTGCAAATATTTTTATGGACTCTTTCGAACAGACCATCTTCCTCTCAAATCATCCCACTTCTCCAAATATATTACATGTGGCACCGTTACGTAGACGACATCCTTGTTCTCTGGACCGGTACGACCGACAAATTGACCCTTTGCGAGCTTTCTCAGCAACATACATCCTACTATAAAATTCACTACAGAACTACAGAATGAAGACAAATCTATCAATTTCCTAGACCTCCAATATCAGCATATCCCCGAAAACATGTGACCAATATTTTCAGAAGAAACCGACGTACACAGACCTGTCATCACAACTCTTCCCACAACACCCTTCAACACAAACACGCCGCCTTCCACTACATGTTACACAGATCCTTTCATGCCTCTCACTAAATCTCATTTTCTGCAAGAACTAGACAATATTCATTATTGCTATAGCAAGCAGTTTACAACACAGCTCTTATCCAACAACATATTACATATAAAATTCACAAACGAAAACTGAAAATGTACACTACACTCTCTAACGTAACACTAACATCAGACAAGTACACTTGCTTCATATTTTGAAAAACTTTCAGAAAAGTCGCACAATATATGAGCCGGTATCAAAGTTTCATTCAAAACAAAATTCTCTCAGAAAAATCTTATCTCCTAAAACACACACAGATCTTCTAGAAAAAAGCGGTGTCTACGCACTACATTGCCACGATTGCGAAGCAAAATACATTGGTCAAACAGGCAGAACTTTCAATACAAGAATAAAAGAACATATACACGCTTGGAAACACAACACCTGCAAATCTCAGCACGCAATCATTTACTTGAGACAGGTCACACATTCAATCCACACATAGACATTCATATACTGGAAATAGAAAATCAATATCATAACAGATTAACATTGGAAAACCTTCACATTCATCTCAATAGTAACCTACTGAATGTAAACATAAACTACAACCCCTCCCCTCTGCTAAAATTACTTTTTTGACACCACCCTCACACCACACTCTTCGGGGGTGACACAACACAGCACACCGCACCCAGGCCATTAACCCTCCTCCTCCACCCCACACAGACGGTACTTAAGCTTCCGAGGCACGCGAAACCGCGCAGTCGTTTTGTAGCTTCAGACAACAGGTAAGAAACAGCTCCAACTTACTTTTCGTATTTTCTCTCTCAAAATTGTACATGTACTATATTTTTCATTCATTTCTTGCTTAAATTTAAAAAACTACTATATTACATAAAGATATAACTCTCCGTCCCCTTCTTTCTTTGCTTTCTTTAATTCTTCTTCTTTCATTTCTTAAGATGTTTTAAATTATATGTTTTTTTTTATATTATAAGATCTAACTCTCACGCCCCCTTCTTTCTTTCATTCTTTTTTTCTTTAATTCTTCTCCTTTCATTTCTTAAGATGTTTTTTAAAATTAGGTAACTATGTTAATTCTAATTTATATTTTTCTTGTACCAGAAAACTGATGATGATGGCTAAGCCATCGAAAGCTGCTATTTTTGAAATAAATACTATTGTTGACAATATTAACGCCTTCAATCATTTCAATTATGTAAATGTCAACTACACCTCTGCTGAATCCAATGAAAAAGTTCTCTGGCATGTCACAATAACGCACTCCAGGAGTAGCAGTAACAGTTAGACCTTGAGATTCAAAAGGCCCAATTATGCCTATGGAGGACGGCGAACCAAACTGTAACTTTGGGGCTATGAAGAGATGCTGAGTGGAGTTCACGAGGATTTTCAGACGCCCAGTAACGAAAATTTTGCTTATTTACTCTACCGGAGAGATGAAAATGCGCTTCCATCGCTGGACACAGAATAGCGTCAAGGTCACTGAAGGTTAAAATTGCATTACAAGCATCTGTACGTTTCACCCAGTCTTGTGGACTCAATTCTTGAACGACCATCATCTTGTACGAGATTGGCAAATGAAGGTCAGTGTGTAAAATTCGCCGTTCTGGACGATATTCAAGGGCGGCAGCGTAGTTTCCCGCGCAGGCGCGATGGAGACTGTTCAATGGACGCTCTCACTGCCACGATGTTTTCAGGTGTCTTCACGCTTTTAGATCCTTAGCTGTTTTTTTAGGAAGTGCAGATCTATCGCCCGTACACTATTAATCCATTTGCTAATGGTTTTAGCATCAGGAACCTTATGACGAGCCAAACCAAACCGCCTATGAAAAGCCCTCTGTCGCCACTTGTTTCATGCATTGTTTCATTGCATCATTGTTTTTAAAGAACGTTTCAACGACAAAGCCTCTAATGCTCACCAGACCATTGCATGGCGACTACTAAAATGAAAATGGCATCGTTTCCACGACCTAACGCCTATATCCCCACTCCGCTAACCCACCTGCGCGCTCTACAGTGAGTGTTTGAAACTAGGGAGTCCATTCTGCCCCATCTGTACATGATTAATTGGGATTAAATTAAAATGTTGTTACCTAGTTTATATTAAAGGGTTTAATATATTTTGACATTATTAACTGCAAACATTGAGAAAATTTGTAATAAAAGTACATTATTATTATATTTATTATTGTTTATTATTATTATTATTATTAGCCATTGACATCGCATGTGAGCCCAGGGTTTCCCTGCTAGACGGATAGCTTACATTGTAAAAGCATCTGGGAGGCCCATTTCGAGAAAAGTCCGTCGAGGTGGAGTTGGTGCAGAGAGTTCTCTTAAGTATTCCATTCCTTCACAAGTCTTTTCTTCTCCCCATTTTACATTCTCATTCTTCTATACCATCCTGTCTCTTTTCTTCTCCTCTTCTATTTCACTGGCCCCCCTCTGTATGCTGAACGCCCACAAATGTGTTTGCCGTGCGCAGCGATGCCCGCGTCGGAGGAATGTAATAATCCCCTATGGCGGTTGAGGGGCCTATCTGTTTCCCATTACTCTCCTCGTGCTACTTTTTTCTTGGCATCGAGATTCGTGCACTTACGTATTTTGGGAACATTCGCGCAAGTCTCAATACACTTGGCACGGCTACGGACTCTTCTAGACGGGCGGTGGGGCTAACCCTCCCCGATCAACCGGCTTGAACTAGGTCTTGTACTGAACTCCAGGGTGAGCGGGGACCCACGGCGGTGCAGCGCTGCGGTAGCTCACTATATCCCCGTGGCAGCCCTGGCACTCCGATAAGGTGTCCTTGTTGGGCTCCGTGGTGAGTGGGGACCACGGGGATCATCTGATATCCTCTTAATGAACAAGAAAACCCTACCCCCGCCCTCTTTCATAAGCAAGAGGAGTTGTTGTTAACAGTTAATCTTGAGAGTTTTTCTGTAATGAATCTGACAGATCTCGTCATGTCATGCAAAGAAGAATGAAACTATGAAGAGTGTCAGCCCAATCCAAACGCAGAGAAATTGAAAAGTTTGCAAATTTCAGTCAGTTGTCCGTCAGAGAAACGGCACAATTCTTTTGAATGTCGCTCTGACGAACTGATCGTAAATAAATAGCCGGCCTCCAGGTGCAGAGTGTCCGCCCACGACCTTAAGAAGCCCCTCTGCAAAAAGAATTCAAGTAGTAAATCATGAAAGATTTCTCTACCGAATCGGAAGAAAATTTGAAAGCCTTCTTCGAGCCATATGGTGTGTCAGAGATTTACAGGATTCAGCGGAGTCGTGGGGTACTCACTCCTACCCCAACTCCGATTCTGACCTTCGACCGTCCATCTCTACCAGAAGATGTCGTGTAGCTTCTACAATCTCCATGTCAGGCAGTATGTTCCAAACCCTCTGCGCTGTTTTAAATGCCAGAGGTTTGGCCACACGCAACCTCGCTGCATGAGCGCCGCAGTCTGCGTGCGCTATGGAAAGGAGGCTTGTAGTGACTCTAACTGCTCCGCAGAGGCAAAGTGCGTAAACTGTTGTGAAAAACATCCCTCAAATTTAACCAGTGCCCCATATTCCTAAGAGAAAGAGAGATACAGAGAAGATCAGAGTCTGAAAGTTTCCTTTCCGGAGGCACGACGCCGTTACCAGACGCGAAACCCCGTGGACATGGCCCAGTTTCGCGCTGGCATAAATGGTCCAACATAAAAAGTAAATTCACAAACCAAACGCCCAAAGCCTCCACGTTGAGCGATGCTGCCTGCCAGGTGTCGCTGATGACATCGGCGGAATGCAATACCAAATCCTGTTGTCAGTCTGAAACGAAAGCTGAAACTAAAACGCTTAAATTCTTCAACAAACACTCAAACGCATCCGGAAGCCGAGACCGACCAGGCCCTATTCCTAGATCCAGATCGCCTGTCTCAAGGGACCGTGGTGTCCCAATATATGCGACCCTCTCTGCTTGATAGTCAAGATGATTATATAAATAGCATATATAGCATAAATATAAATAGCATCTTTTATTCAAAATCATTTTACTTATCAGGACATATGTTTAAATCTTGGAAAACTATAGTATTAAGCATGGAAAAATTGCAAAAGTCGGAAATTTCACGTGAGCACAGTGGCTGGCACTCAAGACCATTTACTTAAAATCAAACGCTTTTTAAAACAAATTATTTTAATATATACATTGATTTTGGTGCCTAAAGAAATATAATACACAATAAAAGAATCTTAAAATATACATACCTTACAAATATACAAAATTATTCAAACCACAAACGATAATAGATATAAGACACAAAGTTTAGCAACACCTAGACGTGACGTAGCACCTAATTATATAATCCAAAAAATACATCACAAACATACCGATCACAATCGCATTCTTTGTTAACGCAAGACAAATGAAAGCTTTTTCTGCATAATTGACAATATATTTTTTGTTTGTGCATACGGCTTTGGCAAACTCGCACAACAGATGCACTATTGGCCATGGTTCATTTAAGGTGGATGTATGTGTTGAAGTGATTGGCTGATTTTCGACCATATTACAGCTGGTTTGTCTTTTTTCTAAGAGTTTATTTTATTCCATTAAATTTTTTTTTGTACACTCATTTCTTCTCGCGTGTTATTGTTTTCATCTTGGCTTCTTTTTTTGCTTTGTAACATTTTTGCTATTCTTTCCAATTTTATTTCTCAGGTTTTCTTCCATATTCTCCACTCGTCTTTTTTACTTTTCACATTGAATTCTCTTATTTTCCTTTCGATCTTTTTTCCGTTGTTCTTCCTGTTGTTTTTTTAAATTCTTTTCTCGGTCTTTTTTCTTTATATTGTTATTTCTATTTAGTCGATGTTACCACAAATGACGTATTTCCCTCCATATTCTCCCTTTCCGCTTCGGTGTTAATGGCCACTTAAAGATATTCCAAGGAGGGGATTTCACTGGTTTTTATTAAATTGATTTGTTCTCTGGACTTGGTTCAATGTTGTCTAGCTCTAATTCGGCTGGTTTGTGTTCCAGCGATACAATGATAGTTTGCTGAATTTCTTCAGGGAATGATTACTGATCAATGTTTTGTTCTAATACATCTCCGATTATATACCACACCATTGTCGTTTAAGTATAATTCCAGATATATTTTCATAATTATAAATTATCGTTGTTCTGTTTGAGAAGATCAAACAGTTCATTAATAGACAATAGAGGATCTTCAATTATCATCTAATTTCCAGTATCTTTAGTATTTGCCGATGGATTACTGACTGGCAATAAAACTTGTGAAGTGCATGCTTATGGGGCCAATATCATGACAAATATTAACCCAATGTGCGTAAATACTTCAGCAATGATTTCCCGAGTTGATTCTTATTAATTGTAATGTTTGAAGGATCATTATTAGTTTCTATTTCAGTATTTTGTGCACAATAAGTACTCGTGGTTGTAGGTATTTACTACAACCTATGGCGTTTAGATCCACGGATAAAAGCGAATTATCGATACCATCTTTGTGGTCATTGGCACATTCAGGTTATGCCGCCACCGAAACCGTGTAGAGGTCTGTCGTAGGGGCATGTCTTATCTACCTCGACGATCTCAGTGTTGTTGGAGAGTCTTTTTCGAAGATTACATCAATAACCTGGAACAGGTGTTCAAAGAGGTTGAGGTGACTTAAAATAGCCACGAAAATGCCATTTATTTCGCAAGCAGGTGAATTACCTTGGACATGTAGTATCTGGCACGAGGAGTAGGGAGCCTGATCTGGGAGAGAGGGGTTAAAGCCGTGAAGGAATAGCCAGTCCCAAAGGAAAAACATGAATTGAAGTTTCGCACTGGGTCTATATGTAGCAATTATCGCCGCTATGTTTGGGATTTGCTAACATGTGTATGACTCAGCTAACCGGAAAGCGTCTATTTTAATTTGGATCAAGATTGCCAACGCGCTTTCAAAGAGCTTAAAGCGCCGTACAAGTGCCCCTATATTGAGATATCCACTACCTCAAGGGAATTATGTACTGGATACTGGCACCAGTAATCTTGGTATTGGAGGTATTATCGCGGATACAAGTTGGACGAGTAATTGGTTATTATGGTAAAGAGTGCTAGTCAGAAGCCAGAACCTTGCCAAGCTATTGTGTAACCCAAAAGAAGGAATTGCTGTGGTAGAAATCCGTTGAACACTTCTACAAATATCTCTGCAGTAAAGAATTTCTTTTAGTACGGATCATGCTGCTTTGAAATGGCTGTTGAACTTCAAAGTCCGGAAGGTCAAGTCGCCAGATGGATTGAAAGAATGGGAATTCACATTTAGAATAGAACATCGAAGCGGAAGTAGTCACCGGAATGCCGATGCTCTCCCAGGGCGTGCCTGAAAACTGCAAACATTGTTGTCATGCGGAAGAAGATGTCTACCTTAAGGCTAAATGCACGAAAATGCTTATAGGAAAATCAATAGATCAGCACTATCACACCCGGAATTTACTGGATCATTAACGTCTGAACAAATTGTCCGATTTTCGATCTGTAAACAGCGTTAGACTCGTTTTCAAATAAATTTACGCTACGATGCCGTTTTTTCAAAAAATTTCAAAAAATTTTGAAAACGTTGCTGCTCATAGTTCCGGGAAGACATTAAAAATGTGGGCTTATGGCACGATGACGACGTGCTTCCTGAGATCAACGCCATTATCAATCAGCAAATCGGATGAATAGGAGCGGCGTAAGTGAAATTTCGAAACATTACCTGAGCCCCCTCCACTTTGCAGTTGCGTCCCTCGACCCTTTGGCAGGATCCCTCGACGCGGCCGAACGCCTTAAACCCGGCGGCCTGCGGCACGGGAGGAGGCCGTGCTCTCACGCAGGCAAGCCGGCCAGTCGGTTATTTTTCGTCCTTTTCAATCTCAATATATTTTTCTCCACTTATCAAACTAGTGATGCTGTAACACAACCAAACGGTCTCATATCATCTGTAATAGTCGTATAAAACTATATATCTTGTTCACATATTTCCGTCTTCCTTCGAATACCATCAAAAGTTATTTCCAGGCACTACTCAAAATATCAGTTGGTTGGAAACTGATTTCAAAAAGAAAATTGAACTAATTGTGTAGATATCGCAATATTCCATGTTCTAACGTCTTATTTTACATACATTTTACTTCAGTCTTCCGTTATCATTCCACTACCAGAAATATGAGCCAGGAGTATGCACGAGCTCTTTTTATTGTGCATTCTTTTTTGATCTCAAAACGCCGTTTGTCTTCTTGATAGACTTCTACCTGATGAATCTGTTTTCCCAAATAAAATTTTAAACTATTTCACTTTGGACAAAAATTGAAGAAGTGGTAAAATAGCGCGAAGGCCGAGATGCATCCTGAATCCAACACTGTAACAAACATTAAAATATAATATTAAGAATCATGACATATCCCAGCTTACTTAGTAAGTTATATTGATATAAATGATTCTGTTATATTTCATATAAACTTGAAGATTAGAATAAGTAATTCACGGCGCGTCATTTAGATACAAACTACGTAAATGATCATGTAAAGGATGTAGTGTCAATCATTGTATTGTGACATATATATGTATTTTTAATGCATTAAATTGTCACAGAAAGCAATACAACTTTAACCCTTAGAGAAAGACATCACTCGAAAGTACATAGTACATAGACTCCGTCTATAGAGGGGATAAATTATGTTTGTTATACAGTTTCGGCAGCATTTACATTTCTACATTGAGATACTACTTTTTCTAAACATCATACACGCTTTTCCAGTAACATTTAATCGGGCAGCAATTCTATTTATAACATTTAACATACTACTAGTAAAACGTGGATTACCAGTCTCACTGATCAACCTCCTTAGGGAATGTGAATCAGAATGCAAAAGTATTAAATCAGCGATCCTCATCTAGGTGTCGAGAATAGGGATGTAATATTGATGTTGATATTTTCAAAACATAGATTTTGTATAGACGCATGAACATATTTCGTAAAAAATTTATGTAACCTGTGTTTATTATCGACGTGCTTGATGATTTTGAATGAAAAATGTACATCATAACTATTTTATAAAAGTTAAAATATGAAACAATATTGCCTTATACCACTGTCAATACATGTGTTCGAATAAAGCGAACGAGTGATTGTAACATCCTCATCCGGTAGACTATCTTCAGCCCAGAAGCAGCCCCCATTTTTCTGGCATTTCCTACGTATGTCCTACCGTGGCGAGAGGCGGCCAACATAAGCCCTCTAGTGTAGATCTCGCCCACCTTCCTGTACCCATTTGAGGAAGTTGTGACTCCGCCAAGATGACCCTGGGCGATAGTTTTCAGAAGCTTTGTTTCTGACTGTTATTCTTTTACTTTCTTTGCCGTTTTGTCTAAATCGTAAATTTAAATTAACAATCCGGCCATTGTCGAAACAAATAATCTTCCGCACGAACTCGATCGATGGTTTCAAAACCAGGTTTGAAGATGTTTTAATTTCGAGCCTTTGTCGTGCATTTTGTATTACTTAGGCAACATTCCTTCAGCTTTTCTTGCTATCCAGAGAGCTGGAAGGGGACGCGCCGATAATTCAGGTTCTTCCTAATAATGGCAGAATGTACGTATGAAAGATTGTATGTATCAAACACACTGTTCAGTGCGATGATGTCTATTTATTTGAAAAACTCCAGTCCCGGTCAAAAAGCAGCGGCGCTGTGAGATCTCTCCTTTCATCTGCAGGTCCAATCCTTCATAGGTCTAGACGCAGAGAAATAGTACAAGAACATAGATCATAAGCCATCCCTTGTTAGACCTATCTGAATATACCCAGCAATAGGATCAATTTGTTCACTGCTCCCTCCGGACTCGAACTGCCTTTTCCTTTAGTTTGTGATTTTGTGTATTAGTTATTCCAATTGTGCCACTTACACATACTGGCTTACTTCATTCTATCATTCCAAGCATAATATCCTTTCTAGAGATTTTCGACTCATAGTATGTCAAAATATTTTATTTTCATTTTTGACTTTAGCTTTTAGAAAGTTCTGTTTCTTTTCAAAATTTCGGAATTATCTTTTGCCCTCCCATTGTACGTTAATATTTTCTTCCGTGTCCATACTTCAAAAGCATCTTTCTTTTTTTCGGCCTATCTCAGTATTTCAGCTTTACACCCACACAGCAACGTAGAAATACCATTTTCTGCATTATTTGGATTTAGTCTTACGCAGGGCTTGATTTCTGACGGAACACGACGGAACAGCGTTCCTGTATCTCGCTGATAATTATTACATTATATTATAAATATATAATTATTTCTATTAAATTAATAAATCGTGTTGAGCGCGTTCCGGGATCTAAAATTTAGAAATCAATCACTTGATATGCCTGCATATTTTATAAATTGTATAATTTTCTTTCACTGCTTTTCTAAAATTATTCCTCTCTTTAGTTTTTCTGTACAGTATCCAGAATTTGTTATTGTAATTCATAAGTATATGCCATGTATATCACTTCTCCGTTGATGTTCAGGCATCCTTTTATACCAGTTGACATAAATGTTGTTTTCTGTAAATGTAAGTTCCTTAGAATATTTAAATTTTATATTAATAATATATTTAGCTATCCTTATTACATAATTAAAATTACGTACAAATAAAACGTCTGCATAGTTTTGATGACATAACATTTTGCGTTTCTCGAAAGTGAAGTGGACCTGTCACGCATTTTGAATGTTTGCTCATTTTCGCGTTCCTTTCTATCCAAGCCCAGCGCCGCCAGGGCACGCGCTCAAGTGTAGTCACCCTTCTGAGCTGGAAGCAGGGTTGCACCTCTGGCACACTGCTGTTCTGATAGCGTGACTTTTCTGACCTGTGCAGACATCTCGCCGCGTTCTTCGGCGGGCTGCGTGCTACACTAGGGCAATTCGATATGCCCAAGCATAGGAAGAGGGCGGTGAGCAGTTTTCAGTGGGCGAGAACGATGTTAATGACGAAGTGGAGATTATATTTACTCTATAAAATTAATTGGAATCATTGCTTGTTTCCTTAATTATTAGTAACCAAGTATATATATATATATATATATATATATATATATATATATATATATATATATAAAACAAGTATAAATTTAACCAATTAATAACAATTATGAAAGTACATTTGATTAATAAAAATTTGTGAGATATTATTAATTAAAGTAACTTATTTTGTCAAGATGTATGGATGGTAAGCTATTGTTTTCATTGAAATTACCGGTATAACGTTTATTGACGTCCATGTACAGTAAAGACGTTCAAGTATTTTACTAGTAGCAAAACAATAAAAGGTATTTGAGAAAGGTATGAAAAAATGCAGGTATTATTACCATTATTCAATACCTTTTCGGTCGCTGTTCACCTAGCAGAATCAAAGAAAAACAAACTATCGTATTATCTTCTCTTTCATTTGTATTTACAGTATTTGAAGTATTTCTTTTTTTAAAAACATCTATTTCACGTATTTAAATATATCTCCAAAATACATGCTCAAAAAACTAAAAAATAGAGTTTTAAATACAAAAATACATATTTCAAATACAAGTATTTAAATATTGCTCAACCCTCTCTATAAACTAGTATGTGCGATCAGCAATGTAATAATCTCAGTTCCCAGCTTGAGCGTAGAACTAATACATATGCCACGAGTAAGACCGGAAAAACCTGTAGAATGAAATTGCAAAATATGGACATAAATATATAGGAAAACGCTAATTAAACGAATATACAAAGTCAGATTTTCCTGCAGTATGTAACATCAATTTCATTAGAAATATTTGTTCTGAATTATACTGTGTAAGTATCCTTACAATACAATTTCAAATAAAAGCTAGCGATGATACGACATCACACACTTTCTGTAACATTCTTCTAATTTGCAATTTTCGAAAATTGATAAGTTCAACAGAAAGTATAATTCTTTTAAGCGTCCTTCCCTATCCATGGAAAAAAATTGTTGTGATTTTTATTATATCATCAATTCCATTCTTAAATTACTCCTAAAACTACGCGGTTTTGCAATGTTTACATGACAACACAATCTTCGAATACGGCGGGGTGGGCGAAAATGAGACCATCATATTTTGTATCGTCTTTAAACAAAAAAATTGGAGCTCTTGAGAAAGATTTACAATTGTTTTAATTGCTATACTTCCCTTCAAATTGCACGAAAACTGTAAATGTTTCAAAAATTAAACTTGATCTTATTTTCCAGATCTGTATCAGAACAGATTTCAATGGGAAAAAAATATCATCAATATTATAGTTGAAGGAAGACGCCCCCAAAATTGCACATTGTAATTTTTCTAAACATAGTGATGTCAACAAACACCATAAATCACATTTCTCTTGCGTTCTGTACGTAACGCGAGGACAAATTTAATCAAATAATTTGGTGACGGTTGAAGATTTCGAAAATGATTTTGAGACTTAGTATAAAGGACCTGAAAAATCAAATATCCGTTTGAAACTCCCAAAGGATCGAGTTCTTTCAGGTAGATTCGGAAGATATTTTGGAGAAAATTGGCAGCGCGGTTTGGGCGGTGGCGTTGACCATAAACAGACAGACATGTTTTAGTGTCAATCGATTTTAGGTATCAAGGACACATGTATTGTATTTTCGCTGAATTGCGAGTTGAAAGAGTAATGTAATATTTAGCAAAGAGGATTTATCACTTTTTACTTTACCAGGGCCCGACAATAGAGTTTTCCGGTATCGGTACACAATTTGTCGGAAAGTAGTTTTTAAAATTAACAACAAAGGAAACAATTTTAAAATTTGCTTCGCGATTTTACTTGGAAAACAGATTCATCAGGTGAAATCTATCAAAGGAGACAAACGCCATTTGAGATCAAAATCGAGTCGCAAGATAAGGCTCGTACGTAATCTCGGCTCATACTTTCTGGTAAGAGGAATGATAACGGAAGATCTTAGAAGTAAAATGTATGTAAAATAAGATGTTATGGCGCGAATATTAATTATCTACACAATTAATTCCATTTCTTTTTTGAAGTCAGTTTCCAAATCGGAATCGATATTTTAGTACCCGCCTCAAATAATTGTTTGATAGTATTCCAGAAGGAAGACGGAAATATGTGAACAAGATATATAGTTTTATACGACTATTACCAGATGATACGAGACGTTGGCTGTGTTACAGCATCACTAGTTTGACACGTGAGAAAATATATTGCTGAGACTGAAAGGACTGGCTACCCAACGCTGTCTGAAGTTCGGCTTCCCGTGCCGCAGAGCGGATTTGGCCGTTCGGCGGCGTCGATGGAGGGCCCAGGCGGGTCCGGTGACGGCAGGGAAGGGGAGGGGGGAGGAAATCAGGTATATTTTCCGAAATTTCACTTTACGCCGCTCCTATTCATCCGATTTGCATGAGATTGACGGCGTTGGATTCGGAAGCACGTCGCCATCGCGCTATAAGCCCACATTTTTAATTTCTTCCCGGAACTATGAAAACGGTTTCAATTTTTGTTTGGAAATATTTTTGAAAAAACGGCATCGTAGCGTGAATTCTATTTTAAAACGAGTCCAATGTCGTTTACAGATCGAAAATCAGACCAATTTGTTTTAGACGTTATCAGTCTAGTAAATTTTGCTTATTTTGGTGCTGCCACGTGGTGGCGACAAATGGAACTAGTGTCGGTACGGTAGCCTTAAGTAGTTGCGACTGATGCTTCCAGTCTGATAGTCACGTAGTGAACAGGGAGCACCACCTCGAAGTAATATACCGTCGACCGGGGCAACTTTAGGTCCTTGCCGGTCAACTTTGGTCAACGCGAAAAAAAAGTTTTTAATTTTTGTACTGAACCAGGCCTACAAGATAAATGCGATTATTTGGTCTTGAAATAGTTTGTACTATTTTGAAAGTAATTTCGTACTTTACTGAATAATTTATTTTTGTTAGTGGCAACATTGGAGGTTTTGCAAACGTCTGTTTATACGTGAAAATTATTTCTCTCCAAACTTTCTCTTCTGGAACAATTTGGAAAATAGTTAAATATTAAGTAAGTGCCAAAATATTATCTTAAGTAACCTGCAACAAATGTGTGATAATAGTTTGTTCTTTATTTTCTTGTTTTGACAGTAAATTTTAACGATTTCCTAAATATAACCTAAATACTAGTTTTTCGGGGTTACTTTGTGCCAGGACCAAAGTAGCCCCAACTATTTCTTTTACCAACAAATCTTTTAAAACCAGGTTTTTATTAACAGTTTTTCAAGTGTTACGATCGTGCACATTAATTTAGTTGTTTGTTCAGTTTGTGACGACAATAGAGTCATGAGAAATTACAAAACAAAGGCAGGTTCGGAAAATATGCCGATTATAGTGCTGAGACTTTTGCAAGATTGGCAGTGGACATAAAAAATGGAGTAAGATCCCACAGAGATGCAAGTGAGATATTATAATATACCAAGAAGCACAATAATAAGCTAAACAAAATAAAGGAGGTGAAAAACCTGGCCATCCCATTACTCAACAAGAAGAACGCGTTCGTGCAGGCTCATATCAACAAGTTATCTGAATTTGGCTTTCCTGTTACCGACACCTTGATTTGGTACCTCATTAAATGTTTTCTTGACAAACAGGGACGTACAGTAAATCACTTTAAAAACAATTTCCCAGGACCAGATTGGGCAGCATCATTTAGGAAACGCCACTCAAAGTTAACAATGCGTACAGCAAGCAATATTAAACGAGTAAGAGCTGCTATTGATAAAAAATCATCACACTTTCTGGCATTGTTTCTAAATTTTGCAATTTTCCGAAATTATTAAATTCAACGAAAATCTATACAATTAGTTCCATTTTCTTTTTGAAATCAGTTTCCAAATCAGATTGATATTTTGAGTAGTGCCTGAAATAACTTTTTGATGGTATTCGAAGGGAGACGGAAATATGTGAACAAGATATATAGTTTTATACGACTATTACAGATTATATGAGACCGTTTGGTTGTGTTACAGCATCACTAGTTTGATAAGTGGAGAAAAATATATTGAGATTGAAAAGGACGAAAAAACCGACTGGCCGGCGCGCCTGGGAGCACGGCCTCCTCCGTGCCGCAGGCCAGCCGGTTTGGGCGTTCAGCCGCGTCAGGATCCACAAACGGGTCGAGTAGCGCAGCTGCGTGGAAGGCCAGGAGGGCTAAGGTAATTATTTCCGAAATTTCACTTTACGCCGCACCTATTCATCCGATTTGCATGATTGACACGGCGTTGGATTCAGGAAGCACGTCGTCATCGCGCTATAAGCCCACATTTTTTAATTTCTTCCCGGAACTATGAGAAAACGTTTTCAAATTATTTTGGAAATCTTTTTTGAAAAAACGGCATCGTAGCGTAAATTCTATTTGAAAAACGAGTCCAATGCCATTCACAGATCGAAAATCGGACAATTTGTTCAGACGTTATCGGCCTAGTAAATTTTGCTTATTTTGGTGCTGCCACGTGGTGGCGACAAATGGAACTAGTGTCGGTACATTTTAGCCTTGAGAGTCACCGTCAGTAATGACAATGGCAACCCAGGAACTTCAGAA
The DNA here is from genome assembly GCA_964035755.1 of Teleogryllus oceanicus. NCBI lineage: Eukaryota > Metazoa > Arthropoda > Insecta > Orthoptera > Gryllidae > Teleogryllus > Teleogryllus oceanicus. The sequence continues at coordinate 101,235,317 of CAXIVR010000010.1, read as the reverse complement.
GAGGACACCGTTAAAACATGTTTTAGATTTGAAAATAGCAGGACGGAGAAGTTGGCGAAATTGCTCCCTGTTCTTCAGCAGTAAAATCATATTGGGCGCAGTAGAGTTCGATTACTGAAAGAGGAAGATGTTTTAAACGAGTTCTGGAAGTGAAGACAGCTCGCACTGCACCTAACCAGAGCCACTGCTATCTGCGAAGTACTGGTTAAGGAATGGGTGAGCCGATTTGGTGTGCCCCTGGAATTACATTCAGATCAAGGACAGAACTTCGAATCTGCAGTGTTTCAAGGGGTGTGTGAACTTCTTGGAATAAGAAAAACAAGAACAACAGCCCTACATCCGCAGTCAGACGGAATTGTAGAACGCATGAAGAGAACAATGGGAAAATAATTAGCGAAGGTCGTGTCAGATCACCAACGCGACTGGGACCAATGCATACATCTTTTTCTTCTAACCTACCGCTCATCTGTTCATGAGACAACTGTACAAGCACCCACGCTAATATCCTCTTCAGCGGGAACTACGTCACCATGCTTGATCAACAGTTTGGTTGAAACTAACATAGGAACACAGCCGGTGAAGACTTTGTAAATTACCTAAGACGGAAAATGGACGTAATTCGCAACCAGGTGCGTGAAAGAATCAAATTGCAAGTGACAGGATGAAAGACCGGTATGACATCAAAGCTGAAGGAGGAGGTTATCAACCTGGAGATCATGTCTGGCTGTTTAACATCCAACGACGCCGCGATTTTTGTCCAAAATTGCAACGACAGTGGGAAGGACCGTACGAGGTAGTGATAAATGAAGTTGTCTACCGAATTAAAAAATTGCCGAATGGAAAACCACGAGTCATTCATTCCGGAGTCAGCTGTTGTGCGCAGGAAGTAATGAAAATGATTATGAAGAAAAGACCGCACGAGTTTGTAGGCTGGGCATGCAAAGAGTTCACATTTCACGAGTTTATGTCTCAGTATAATGAAAAGCATCAAGCGCGTTATGAGAGTAACAATGGAGGTGCAACTGGATCTGTTTGCGCTACCCCTGGAATATGCATTGGCACGTTATGTCGCCAGGATTTAGATATGACCAGAGTGTTCCTGCTGTATTCAAGAGAAAATACGGAAGGATAGAAGAATTAAGAACCAACAACTAAATATTGGGAAGGTTCTGCATCTGCACGACGTCAGTCGATATGTTCATACCTTGTCCACAAAAAAGTAAGTCGTATCTGGGCATCCTGAAAATCTTTGGGAAACTCTGATTGAATTACGCCAACAAGTACTACAAGACAACGTCCAGAAGATTTGCCACGACCAAACTGGGATGTGGTTTTTATGAACTGAACTGGAGAATAGTGAGAAGCATGTTGGAAGTACTATTCCCGTACACTGGGGTCTTAGTCTGTCTCACTTGGGTACCTTAGTCCGCAGCTACCACCATGGAATGTCATCATATCCAAAGAAGACAATTGACTGCCACTTCTTCTTAACCTCCAACTGCACTAGAGGCTCCAGCTGCAAGTATCGGCATGATTTCACTAAACGCGCTCCGAGACGGATCGCAACTAAGGAGGGGGTAGTGTAACGAATATTGCGTCACCGGCCGGCACCCCACGAACTACCTGTACGCGCGGGTTGCGTCATCTGCCGACGCCACCACGAGCTGCCTGTGAGCGCGGGTTGCATCACCTGCCGGCGGATTATTCCAGAACGGTCGAGGGGTTCCGAAAGTTCTCGATTCTCTCGACGAGTATGAATACGCGGCGGCCGGCGACCGCGAGTGAGTCTTGAGTCCGCAGTAGAAGCTGAACTGTGAAGTGCGCATCGCGGTGAATAGCTGTGCAGTGATTGTGCTCAGTGACGTGAACCGTGGTCAGTGCATCGTACTGTGGTCGGTGACGTGAACTGTGACCAAGTGCATCGAACTGTGATCAGTGCAGTGAACTGTGGCCAGTGCTTAGGACTGTGCGAGTGTGTAAGAGAAGAGTAGTGTAAATAAATAATCAAGTGTATCACTGATTGTGTTAAGAAACAAAATAAACGTTTTTTTAAATAATACGAGACTTATAATTTCCCACCCAGAAACGTAACAGTATGCTTCATTGCAACAATTCATTGTGTTGGAGAAGAGTAAAGTGCCCGCTCCAATCCGCGCAACAACTGACGCGGCTATGTACCGAGATAGGTCTCCCTCTCGAAAGGCGGGAGAACTTGCCGGTGGTTTTATTTATGGCTATGCGGTCGGCATTCAATGGCAGGAGAGGGCGCTTGCGTGTCTTCAGAAAGGAATCAGCGACTGCTACGTCAGGCTAATGGCTACCTTCTTGGTACATAAACGATTGAAGGTTCGCGTCAATGGCGTAAAATCGCCCGTAAGACTAGCGTCGTGGCACGGGTAAAGTACGTGGTGTTTTAGCAGAAAACTCTTTATTGCAGGGCCCTGGTAATGAAAATGTGGATAAATCGTTGCTAAATTTTGAAAAAAAAAATCTAACACGCGGTGTAGCCACAAACCATGATTTGTGGGTCCTTATAGCGAAAGATTGAATGATGGCAAAACGTATGTCTGTCAGTGAACAACGCTATCGGCTAAACCGTTCAGCCGATTTTCTCCAAAATATTAATTCTTCAATCGATCTGGCTTATGTCGCGACCCCTTGAATTTGATATTATAATTTTGGGGGGGTACTTTACATGAAGCCCCTGGGACATTTTCCAAATTGAAAAAAGGCTCAATCGTTTTTTTCTTAATTTTTTATTGGGTAATGTGAAGAATGTTTCAGAGAATAGTGCAGGTCTCATGTTCGTTGAAAATCCTGATTCCTGCAATAGTTGCAATAATGTTTTCGCCGTCTTCCTACAATTACAATTATGAAGATAGATATTTTTCTATTCATGAAATCTGTTCTTAATGATAGATTTTGAAATAATGCGATATACAATTTGGGGGAAATTTGAGTACTTTTCTCGTAATTTTGCGTGAAAATACGGGCGAGAAACTATGTGCTGCTTTAACACTAGTAAAATTTCTACTCAAAATACAGAAAAAAGTATATCATTTATAATATAAATTAGAAAATCCGCGAAATGAAATGCCTATTAAATATATTTTCAAAAAATGTCCCAAGATTGGGGAGGGCAGTTGTCCCCCGGAATCTCACCTATCCCCGATCGATCTGAACTTGAAGCCCTGCGAGTTTAAAAAGCAAATTTTGATTTTGGAGAATACTTTACATGAAATCTCAAAAAAAATTTCAAAATTTTCTCAAAAATGGCACTAAAATTTTGATTACACTAGGTCATTGAACGGCGTAAAATACTAAAAATAGTGCGATTCAAATTTTTGTTAAAATATCTGATTTTTCGAAAATTGGAATCGTCCACATTTTTTCTGCTCCTTCTTACAACTAGAGTATTCAAGATAAAAGTCATTTTATTAATGAAATCTCGTGTTTAAAGACATCTTGACATAAGGTCATGTACAAATTTTCGAAAATATAAGTAGTTTCACTTAATTATGCGTGAAGGACAGGCAATTTTTAAACAATTATTTTCTCAAAAACATCCAGACAGGATAAAATCGGTGCTGGAGCCATTTTCGGCGAACACACTATTTTCGAAATTTGCAAAAAATTAATTTTGAAAAAGCACAATATTGAAGACAGATTTTAGTCTTAAATGAAATCTGTTCTAAAATATTAGATCTTAATGGAAGGTACGCATCATTTTTTGAAATAAAATAAAATAAAATAAAATAAAATAAATCACTTGACAACTTCACTTAACTACTGCTTGAAGTTAATGCAATTCATGAAAAAACATTCTCCAATAATTGGATTTCATTGTTTCCTCTGGAGAGGTAGAGAACTCTTAAAAAATGCTTTAGTTTAATTTTCATTATGAGTCTGAATTTTGAAAATTTCCAATGTTTCTCACGTTACAAATAATGCTTGATAAAAGAATGTGTAATTTGTAGCACCATTAGTTTCTATTTTCAATAGCGATTCATGATAGTCGTACAGAGAATTAATTTGCTTTCATTTTTAGTTCATATATTCTATTCTCTCTTCAAATGATCTGTTACAGAATTTGAAATGTTGGACTGATTCAATTGTGTTTTTCAGTGCCTGATCACAATTCCAAAATTTGAGTGTGGCATCACTTTTTCTTTTATTCTCTACAACAAAATAAAAATTAACAGTTCGTGCCAATGTCAAGACCTGATGACCAGTTATAAGAAGAATATCTGCATGACCTTGATGCCTGCATACGTAATTTTGCATTGGCTACAGGAGAAAAAGTTAGATGTCCTGCATTTTTTTAAAAATACCATATGAACCCTACACAAAGAATTTTTCTCAAATACTGAAGCAGACTTAAAGGAAATTAACATCTGCCATAGGGAAGGACATAATTTTGTTTGGGTTTAAGGGAGACTGGCATTTTCTCCTTGAACATGAACAGTGTTCTTTCATAATAATAATAATAATAATAATAATAATAATAATAATAATAATAATAATAGTAATAATAATAATAATAATAATAATAATAATAATAATAAATTTGTAATGATATTGGAATGCATTTCGGCGTTGAGAAATGTAAACTAAATGCTCTGCGGAAAGTAAAGTAGCAACATCAGGTGGATTACACCCTTGGAGAAGGAAATGCTAAACAAGAACGAATTCATGCCATGAATCCTGAGAATATTACAAATATCTTGGATATTTACAAAGATCTAATGTTGACCAAAAAATTACAAAATCTAACATTACCCAGGAATTTAATACACGTCTGAGTAAAATTCTGAAAACTAAACTCAGTGCTGGCAGGAAAATTAAGGCTATAAAGGCATAGGTAATTCCAGTGCTTACCTACAGCTTTGGTATTGTCAGATGGACACATACGAACTAAGTCTGTTATCACAAACTGCAGAAGTACTGTGTACCAGATTTAGATGTCACACCCTAAATGCGCAGTTGAGAGATTCCACCTACCTAGGTCTTTAAGAGGAAGAGGTGTCACAAATATAGTGAATCTCCATCACCAACAACTGGAGAGACTGCGTCAGTACTTCCACGAAAAAGTTAATGGAAGCAAGATACATGAGATTAGTAACATACATTGAGCCGGAAAAGAATTACACCGTGGTGTCTGATGAAACAATGAACCTACAAAAGCAAATACAGACCAATGAGATGAAAATCAGCAACTGGAAAGAGAAGCAACTTCACGGATGCTACCCATACCAGATAGAGGGAGAACTGATGGACCGTAAGTCGTCAATTAAATGGCTGTGCTTGGGAGAACTTTTTGCTGAAACAGAGGGTTTCATGGTAGCTATTCAGGACCAAGTAGTATCAGCTAAAAGCTACGTAAATTTATCCTGAAGACTATAGCGTTAAGTGATGTTGATATCATTATGTGGAGAACATAGAAAATATAGACCACATTATCCAGTGGATGCAGCTCTTTAGCATTCTCAGGATGTAAAGCGACGCTGACGACATTTGTAAAGTGGTTTATCAGCAACTATGCCACAATAATAACCTTTTGGCGGGTAACCAGACACCATACTAAGTACACACCTGAACCAGTGGTGACACAAATAATCACAAATGTACTAAGTTGAGTCCATTAATAACAGATAGGTCTGTATCATCTAATAAACGGACATGTTGTATGGCATGACAAGAAAAATAAAAAAAGGTGTATCTGATTTATTTATTTATTTATTTATTTTACGTCAAAAAAACAGTTAAAAACTGCGTATGACGTGCTATGGGGAAAAGTGAATTGTGTGCACATTTTCAAAATTCTGTGATCCCTACACTAAGTCTAATACTACTTAAATTTTGAATTTTTGAAAGGGAGAAAAAAAACAACAACTCCCATGTAATAAAATTTATTTTAAAGGATAAATAAGCAATAAATTTTGAATTTTGAAAGGGAGAAAAAAACAACAAAAAACCTCCCATTTAATAAAATCTATTTTCAAAGATAAATAAGCAATAAATTTTGGCTCTTATTACTTCCTGCCGCGACAACATGGAAACGACAATTTGAATAATTGTATGTCCCACTGAATTCTAGAAGACGTGCACAGAAAATGAAGTTACATTTATGTCCAGAAGCAAAACAAGGGGCCATCTCAGCATTTACTCAATGGATAAGGAAACTGGGCCGAAAAACCTGTCGAGATGGGGAAGCTGTAGTACAATAGTTGTTACAAGTTGATTATACTCATTTATACAGTCCAAATGGTAAATAATGCATTATGTATCATTGTTAAAATTAATGTTACTTTTCTTGTGATGCTCAGTATAGTCTCCAATTGTATAGAAACAGTTTTGCAGCAGAAACAATTTCACTTGGGATTTAAACTTTTCTATTGAATTTAATCGTTTAATGTCATCTGGCAAAGTGTTGTGAATAATGTACATGTGTGTATGTAGATTTTTGTAATGAGCTATTGATACTCTTACCTGATGAATATGATTTCTCGTCAGTGTTATAGTAATAGACTTGACATTTTCTGAAAATATATTCCTGCCCCTTAGAGCAAGTCATTTTTACAAAAACCACTGATTCGTAAATAAAAAGACACGGTATTGAGTAGAATTCCTAGATTAATGTAGAGAGGCTTACTGAATCAACGTGGAGTGGGATTTGGTTATTATTTCGTACAATTCGTTTTTTTGTAATCTAAAAGTCTGGAGCTATAAGATATTCCCAGAATATTATGCCATATCTCAGAGCGGGAATGAACATTATGAAGTATACACTTGAGCAGTATGAAGGCGGCTGGTTGCAAGAATTCTGAAGCATAATGAACTTAATTTTGTGTTCAATTCATTTAAATGGGCGTTCCATTTAAGGTTTGACTGAATTGAGAGACCTAAAAATGTTGTTGCCTTAACATCAGTCAATGGTACACTGTTCATGGTCAATTGAGCACAGAAATTGTTTATTTGAAATGGAAAACTGCATTAAAACCGTTTTCTTTTCGTTTACTATTAATTTGCTATTTCGGAACCAATTTGAAACATCTGATATTGTATGATGATTGATGTCGCAGTCCTTCAACTCACAACATCCCAAAGAAAAAGTAGAAAAAATTCTAAAATATCAACCTCTGGCAAATGAGATAAAGGAAATGTGGAGCGGCGTGGAAATGGTGGCGATTGTACCAATAATTCTGGCGTAGTGGTAGAAATTCCTAAGTTCGCGATTCCCTAAGCTGAACTGCATCTGAAGAAGGGGTTATACATCAGATGCAAAAGATTGTCATACTGGACCACGTTTAACATCGGTAAGGAAGTTTCTGAACATTGGTTGATCCAGTGCTGATTATGACGGATTTGGGCGTGTATCTCTTGTTCATGGTAACCGAGATACATGAGTGGAAACAAGTTAAATTGTGATGATGATGATGATAATAATAATAATAATAATAATAATAATAATATTGTCATAGTTAATAATAATAATAATAATAATAATAATAATAATAATGGCTTTCTTTCATGTAGCGAGACTCAGGAGCCCATCACGCGCTCTTTCGTAACTACATTTCATCATTGCCATGTGAAAACTGTCAGTGGTAATCTCATTGAGTATCTCCAAGCAGCACAGGTGGTCAAATAGAGACCCTAAGCCAAGAAGAAAAATAAAGCTCAATGTACCATCTGGCAGAATACATCATTTATTATTTATCAAACTAGACACCACAAAAATCAAGATTAATGTAGTTTATTAGAATTGTTTAGTGGATTTGTGAATCTTGAATCCTCAAATTTTTTGAAAGGTTAAGTCTGAAATGAAAACAATAAAAATAATATATATAACCTCTGTGGTTTCATGAAATATTGTAGTACTCCATTATTGCCAATATATATTAGAAGTAGAAAGAAATAATCTTCCACAAACATTTTTATAAACAAACTATTCGTCAGTTACAACAGCAGACGTGTTTCAAGGTATTTTCCCTCATCTTCAGTACATCCCAGTAACATGGTTAACATGAATTGTGACATGCTTCTTACATGGTGCAGATGAGGTGAAATACCTCGAAACATGTCTGCTGCTGTAATATATATATATATATATATATGGTGATTGTTGCTCAGAGACAATACATTTCATTGAATGGATTTCCTTACAGGTCACGATTTCTCCATTAGTTGTACCCTGTTTTGATTAATTACAATAGGTTCTTTAGAAATCGTTTATTATTTTTATCAACAAACTGAACAAGTACAAAAATCTGAATCATTGCATGAAGTTTCATTGTGATTGCTGGTAGAGGATAATGTTTATTGTTGTATTGAGTCATGAACTGAGTTTTATGTGGATATATTTATCATCTCGAGTTGTGTTAAACTTTACAAAAGTATAATGATTTTGGATTTTTTGATGGTTTATGCCAGAAATAAAAACAAAAAATAATATGGTTTTTAAAAAGTAATATATTGTGGTAAATGTTGTGCAAGAGAGAACAGCTTTTTGCTGGACCTGTTCACTTCACAATGCTACATCTTCCATTACTGATACGCAGCCACAAGCTGTAAATAATGGTTTTCAATTAAAAAATAAAAAATTGATAGTTAGAAAGCACAAAATTATGGTTATTAAGAAAATGGAGTTTTTGCTAAGTGGCTTTGCCAGCTTAATGGAGTGTGAAAATAAGTATGTTCTAATATCTTTTCATGGCCTTCCAACTTACTTACTGTAACTTACTGGCTCAAGAGCGTCTTAGTTTACACAGTTTAGTGTATTATTTTTTTGACTTGAAGTATTCTTACCCTGCATTTCCATTAACCTGTATTCCTATTTTCCTGTTTCACCTGTTGTCATTTGTGTTCCTGGCTAAAAACATGGCGTGAAAGTGAAGTTATCAGTTACACTTGGCGGTTCTTCGGTCTTGATATGTGTGTTGTTTTTGTTTCTTCTGTCACTGTTTCATATCTCACTGTATGAAACTGTAGCATACCTCACAAAATTTAAAATATTGTAAATTTATGTTGTCTATTTTGATTACCAAATGTAATTCGAGAAATAAAGATGAAATGACTTGCTTTGTTTGTCAAAAGACATTTTTTAAAATAAAAAAAATGAGAAGGAATATGTAGACAAACTGAGTTAGTAGAATTGATTGATCATTTTAATCAGCCTAACCTGCACATATCTTCCATTCTGCCAAAAACGAGACTTAAACCAATTTTACATGACATGCATTGCTATAAAAGGAATCTTTTAGTACAGTTGACTAATTTGCAACAGAACTTCACTCACTTTTTCCTGATGCATGCAGATATTTAGCAAGAAAAACAAATATTTCATTCTAATTGAAACAACAATAATTAAAGCTTTTACATGATGGAAAAAACACTGTTTTTCTAGTAAGACATTTTGACACAAAAAATTCTGACACACATCTTCTTAAATATAGAGATTGCTGCTGAGCACACAATTATTTCTATTAACAGACCTGAAAATGGTTGTAAGCCATCCAATTTTCGAATGATATATTAACAAACACTAGAAAATGCTCATGAATAAAAGAAAGACTGTGTGCTGCCAGGTGTTACATCATTAAAAAGTGTTCTAAGTTTGATAATTCTTAATCAATTTTAAATTAATTCCAGGGTTGAGAACAACTTGCAGCAATACCAAAGAGTAAAATCCAAAATGTAAGCAATGTTGTTAGAAAAGGAAAGAGAATGAATGATCCCTGGAGTCAGGATCAATAATGAAAAATAATCATGAAAAAGAGTATATTCAATTTTAAATTATTATGAGAGGAAATGTGAATTACAACAATAATGTTTGTTGTAACAACAATAATGTTTGATGTAACAACAATAATTTGTTTTCCAAAACAACTTGGAGCTCCAAAAAAAAATAATGTGACATTCTTAAAATGTCAATCCAGAAAGATGGTCAAACTATTCTATTTAAACAATAATTCCAGGGCAGTATCACAAAAAACAATTCGTGAATTTAGCAGTTAAAATATTCCCAAACAGGGCTCAAGCAATGCCAATTACCAGACTTCTCTTATCTCAAATGAAACTACACATCTAGTATGAACATAAGTTGTTGAAATACAAGTATTGTGACAAATATTTCAAATGTTATTCAGTCCTACTTCCCAAAACTTTGTCATTTGGGGTAAAATTAGCATAAATGTTTAAGTTTAATTTTACATTGTTATTCTACTTTATAATATATATATATATATATATATATATATATATATATATATATATATATATATATACTCCTAATTAACTTAAATATGAAACATTGCAATAGCCATATGCACTTTGTACATATAGTACATATACTTGTACACACACACATAGCAGTGAAAACTTGGAATAAGCATGAATAATGGAAGTGTTCATTGCTAACTTGAATATTACAATAAAAAATTCAGCTATCGTCTATATCCGAAGGTGGATCAATGGCTGTGTGTAAAGTAACAGACACACCACGATTCAAGCTCACTGCTGGATAAAACACTCCATAAAGGTCTTGAAACGCCACAGGACCCTGGAAAAGAAAAAATTTTAGCCCATGTGATAAGAACAAGCTCTTTGGAACTACTGTAGTTTAATGAAAAGGTAACACGAAGATGAAAGTGAAGAGGAGGACGAAAAGATGTAATGTGATAATTTTTCCTCTAATTTTTGACTCATTTTCATTTACATCGTTCATCATCACAAATATTGTTCACAGTATGCACATCAGCGGCGCCAATAAAACAGTTTTTAAACTGAATTTAGAGGTGCCACAAATCCCATAAACACCACATTTTCGGCTTTTTTCGCTACATTATAGAAGATAACGAATATTATTTACTGGTCTTTTTATCAACGGATTTTGGTTCAGGTGGTGCCCATGTAACCCGTTAACAATTTTATGATCATCAAACATTACTTATTTCACTCAAACAGGGTACCACATTAGCCAGAGTATGACCAATTTCACGTTAGACAATAGAAATAGACACTTTTCAAATAGCCATAGTTCCATAAGTTTGTATTTCAAATGCTTTTAAATTAAATAAGATTGAAATCTCTGCTTCAAGAACTTTTGTTTCGCATAAGTTAACTATTTCACTGCAATCGGCGAGAGAGAGAGAGAGATAGAGATAGAGAGAGATAGAAAGAGAGAGAGAGATAGAGAGAGATAGAGAGAGATAGAGAGAGATAGAGAAATAGAAAGATAGAGAGAGATAGAGAGAGATAGATAGATAGAGAGATAGATAGATAGATAGATAGAGATAGAGATAGAAGAGTGTGTGTTACCGCAATACTCATAAAATACAAGTGAGAAAATAGAAATGAATACAAGTATCAATAAACCCCAATTCCTCATGCACTTCCGTGAAAAATTTAATTGCAAGAACTTCAATCATGCAAAAGCTGCAGGAGGTACTAAAGTTACGTGTCTCACTCTGTATCTATGTATGTGTACATATAGTGTCCAGAAGTTCCCGTTGCAAAACAATACACCAGATTCTATATTGAATTTCATAGTGTCAGATCAATAAACCTCTTTCAGAATGGAGTGTAAATGCTACTTCTGGGCGCGAAATAAAACCGGCTGCTGCGTCTGTACGACACCGGCTTGCAGCATCTACCAGCAGAGTTGGGCGTAGCGTCATTTCTCCGCGTTTTCAGTGGAAACAGTCGAGGAGAAAACATCGCTTACTTCACTGAGTGTACATTAGTACTAAATATTTTGCTAGTACTATTCATTCACTCTATTAAATCTACTTAATATGCATTTTTGTTATAAATTATAACCACAGTAAACAGCAGTGCATCTATATGCAATGCCGATCACTAACCACGCTTTCTGGAAAGTAACAAGACTCCTGGAATGCTCAATTATTGAAAAGTTAGAAGTATTTTTTAGCGTATCTTCAGGAGGGCTAATGCCTTATGCTTTAGACAACCGCATACAATGAATAGAAAGTCAGGCGGTTATCCTTAATATCGGCACATGCTAACGGCATTTGTAGCTAAAATGATCCCTCATTACACTATTGAGTTTATTCAATGCTTTTGAGCATGTAGTTCGAACTGATACTTTTGCCAGTTTCATTTTGTGGTGTCGCAAGCAGATTTGGGAATGTCTGCAGCAGACAATTCTGAGTGCTCAGTCAACCTATCCTACACGGTGTCGAGATTAGCCGTGAGTAAATGGCACCTCCAGTGGAAGGTATGCTCCAAACGACGATTAACAAAAAATCAGTGTACTATATGGTGTTGATGCAAAAGAGAAAAAAGTAGGACATAAGTAACGTATTATACACTGGTGTACACATACTTTCGTAACGCACAATGTCGTTCTCGCGCGCGAAGTACTGCGTTCCACCCAGTGTTGACACTATTCGCACTATGCCACCAGGCATTAGTCTGATGCTACGTCAGGTCGAAGCTTGTATCATTGGCGCAGTCACATTTAGGTGCTACTGCTCTACACTATTCCGATGGAAACACCGACGCATTTAATATTCGTAGCTACTTAGTACAGCACAGAGAAACAGCAGTGAAACAAACTACAAAGCACCAACTTCGACACGAAATGCATTCACAGATTCTCCCAGACTTCGGGAGAGTGGCATGCGATCACCTTGCCCCAAGAAGGCCCGAGTATCTTTTAAACTTCAAGAAAGGGGTTCTTGAAGTCATGTATCGCGTCTTTGGAGTTCCACGAAGCATCGTAAAGCGTACGATGCAAAAACATCCTTTTCGAAACGCATTCTTTTGAGAAGAGAGTGTTTCATATCAGTCTATAGGATTATCCCTTAAGCAAGAAAAAAAATTTCTAGGTTTCTGGGAGTTAACTGAATACCCACTGTTCCTTCAAAAAGTTTTCTTTGGGGACGAGGTAACGTTCAAAGGGGGTTATCAATAACCACGTCTGAGTGGAAGAAACCTACTTCCAATTCGTTTAAAATCATTTACCAAGTTATCTAATGCTTAAGGCTATTGTTAAACTGAAGCTGCCCCAAAAATATTTCATTCATCACTTGAAGCATCAGTTATAACCGTGCGCTTAGAAATATTACGTTCACTATTTTAATGATCGAGCATTTTAGCTACAAAATGGTTTTGGCATGTATTTAGCGATATAAAGGATAGTCTGTGGGGACTTTCATTTATCATATGAGGCTACATAAAGTGTGACCACAATTTTTCTGCAACAAATTTCCCTGACGTTTCCGGGTTTTCCAATCAATATGTTTTCCCTGATTTATTATCTGTCAGATCATATTTTTCTTTTTTTCTTCAAGGATTAGGTTCTTCAAACTGCTCCGGTGCCCGTTTTGCTCAATGTTCCAATCTCTCTTTCCTTTTGGTTGCATTGACAAAGCTGGAAGTCTGCTACTTGGCATTCATCGTATATGTTCACACAATTTTCTGTTATTTGTTACCAGCTGGTCAAGCAATAGTTCTACCCGAAGTTCCTTCGATATATCAATATTCCTTTTTTAAAATTTAATAGTGAATACCCTAAGGTATCTCGAATAAATTTCATTTCTGTTACCTGTACTTTAGATTTGTCTCTTTTTGCCATTACTATAGCTTTATTTCCATATGTTCAAATAACCACAGCTACAATATTAAAAATTTTAACTCTAGTATCTTTTCAAGTTTTATTCCCTAATTTTCTGTGAATTGTTCCACATATGTTTTGAAAATTATTTAATTTTACATTTAAGTGAATGTCTTTTCCGTACGAATGTGGCATTCCAGATTCTTAAAGTATTCTACCTTATATTATTTGTTCTATTACTATTATAGTTGTTACTAGTATTTTCATTGAAATACCATTTTTTTGTTTTCTAAGTAAATTTTAAGATTAAATTCTTTTGTTAATTGACTTAAAATTAAAAAAAGCTCTCTGTAATTTATTGTGTCCTGAATATCAGCGTATAAAGGAGTTCGCAAAGTTTCTTTTCAGGTAAATTCAGGGTCAATTAAAAGTTTTCATGTTGTAAACAAATCAATATAAATATTAACTAGTGGTGCTAAAACAGCATATACTTTCTTGCCCCATAGTAACAGTTTTGTAATCATAATATAACGATTTTGTAATCATATATATCGATTAAGCAAAATAAGGTTTATAACGAGTTATTTTACTTATTTGACATTGTGACCTCTGTTGTGCTTATTTTCTGTATCTTAGCTTTAATAAGTCAGATTCATAAAAATGTATTTATTGTGTTGGAAGGCAGATTAACGGGGCTTGGTCATAACTAAACACGAACTATAAGTTAGTTGTTTGCCGACGTTTCGGAAAATTTATTTCTATCATCAGGACTGGCAACCAAAACATGAAAAGATAATTAATACATGTGCTGATGCTCCTCCATTTCAGGAGGAGCCTGAACCTGCCGTCCAATATTTCATCAATTGGTCATTAGGAATTCTTCATTTGTTGTGTTGTTATTAGAGCGGGCATAAAGTTTTCAAAAAGCCCGCTCGGGCATAAAGAATCAGAAAGGCCTGCAAGAGATTAACAATGCGGTTACTTGTTTTTCATGTCCATAAACACACAGCAATGAACTAGTAAACCATAAAATTATTTTTCGCCGTGTCTCCAAGATATTCTAAGTTCATTCTTAAATGTTTCATTTTCTTTTAAATGAAAAACAAATTACACGTTACACGAATTACACATTACTCCTTGTCTGAACATGTAATTCTAAATACTCCATACGTTTTCACACCTAAGAAAATTTCCCAAAATTCTCATTACTAATAGAAGAAAAAACGTTTCGTTTCCATCTGCATTCAGAATTCAACATGTGTATGGGCTAGGAAGGGATACCAGAATTTAAGAATAGTACAATATCAGATGTTTCAAATTGGTTCCGAAATAACAAATTAATAGTAAACGAAAAAACGGTTTTAATGCAGTTTTTCCATTTCAAATAAACAATTATTGCCCCATTGAAAATGAACAGTGTACCATTGACTGATGTTAAGGCAACAAAATTTTAGGTCCTCTCAATTCAGTCAAACCTTGATGGAACGTCCATTTAAAATGAATTGAACCTAAAATTAAGTTCATTATGCTACGCGTTCAAATTCTTGCAAATTCAGTCGATCTTCATACTGCTCGTTGTGTATACTTCGCAGATATTTCATTCCGCCACAGAGATATGGCATAATATTCTGGGAAATACATCTTATAGCTCCCAGACTTTTAGATTACAAAAACGAATTGTGAATAACCAAATCCACCCACGATTCATGTAAGCCTCTCTTCATTAATCTAGGAATTCTACCATTACCGTGTCTTTTTATTTACGAATCAGTGGTTTTAGCAAAAAATAGCTTGCTCAAGAGACGGGAATATATTTTCCAGAAAATGCCGAAGTGTACTATAACACTCGACGTAGAAATCATATTCATCAGGTAAGAGTATCAACAGCTCATTACAAAAAATTTACATACAATACATGTACATTATTTTACAACACTTTGCCAGATGACATTAAACGATTAAATTCAATAGAAAAGTTTAAATCCCAAGTGAAATTGTTTCTGCTGCAAAACTGTTTCTATACAATTGGAGACTATACTGAGCATCACAAGAAAAGTAACATTAATTTAACAAGTACATAATGCAGTATTTGCCATTTGAACTGTATAAATGGTATAAACAGCCTGTAACAACTATTTTACTACGTTCCGGGTCAATGACCCCCATCTCGATCAGGTTTTTCGTCAGTTTCCTGATCCATTGAGCAAATGCTGAATGGCCCTTGTTTTGCTTCTGGACATAAATGTAACTTCATTTTCTGTGCACGTCTTCTAGAATTCAGTGGGAAATACAATTATTCAAATTATCGTTTCCATGTTGTCGCGGCAGGAAGTAATAAAAGCCAAAATTTATTGCTTATTTATCCTTGAAAATAGAGTTTATTACATGGGAGTTTTTTTGATTGTTTTTTTCTCCCTTTCAAAATTCAAAATTTATTGCTTATTTATCCTTGAAAATAGATTTTATTACATGGGAGTTTTTGTTGTTTTTCTCCCTTTCAAAATTCAAAATTTATTGCTTATTTATCCTTGAAAATAGATTTTATTACATGGGAGTTTTGTTTTTTTCTCCCTTTCAAAAATTTAAAATTTAAGTAGTATATGACTTAGTGTAGGGATCACAGAATTTTGAAAATGTGCACACAATTCACTTTTCCCCATAGCACGTCATACGCAGTTTTTAACTGTTTTTTTGACGTAAAATAAATTAAAATAAATAAAAAAAGAAAACGTTCACAGAATACATTTCATCCCATATAGTACGTTACACTCAGTTTTTCGGTTTTTGACGTTAAATAAAAATATAAATAAATAAAAAAGCCTCATAATTATCCCATGTCAATGTTCAACAAAGAGAAGAATTCAAAAGAATTTCACATTTCATTATCTTATCTTGCCGTTCAACAATGAACTTCTCAAAATTCTATCGTTGCATTGATCCCCAAGGCAGCGTTGGTAGTAATATGAAATTAAAGTTAAAATGTTCGTACAAATTTGTTACTCCATTTTTTCAATTTTTCTTGCATGTAAAGTATCAGAAATAATGCTAATATAATCCATACAACCAATTCAAATGAAGCGTCTGTGATGCGTCTGCGTCTGCGTTGCGTTGCGTTTATTTCAGACAGTAGTCACTTCTTTTACAAATGGAACATACCATAATCAGCGATTAATGGCCAAAATTTCTTGAAGAAAAAAAAAAACAGTGTTTGTTAGTTCAAAGTTAAATTTATTACATTCCTTCAACCTACATTCTTTTATACGAACATTTTCCAAACGCGTCTCAAATTATGTTCACGATGCGCAAGAAATTCGAAGCAGGCGACTATGTTTGACGTCAAATAACACAAAAAATTATATTGTCCAAAAATTCAACATGACTTCTTGAAGATCTGTTCTTGATGAACACAGTTTATTATGAAAAAATGAATCTTCACAATTGTTGTAGGAGGACGCGGAAAAAAATTAATTTTTTGAAAAATCAGGGATTTTAACGAACATGAGACCTCCACCATTCTGTTAAGCGCTCTGTACGCTAAAGTAAAAAAAAAAAATACTAATATTTTCGAAAAATTGAACATGACATTATTTGAAGATGTTTTTGATGAACACATTTCATTAAGGAAAAATGTTTATCTTTATAATTGTCGTAGGAAAACGCCAAAAAATGTGAATTTTTGCAATTTTCAAAAATCAAAATTCGACAAATCGACTGAATCACATGAAGACAAATCTCGAACAGGGCGACCTGTTCGTTCCTACGATGATAAATCTGAGAGGTCCAAACGAAGACTCGCTGCAAAATTGTCTTTCGAAAACGACCATCAGGCAGATTTAATGGTGAAAGCTACAAGCATGTCATCTCGAGCTTCGGGGAAGAGAGATCTAGCTGTTGTTCTGGATCAAGTCAAGTCACAGACCATCTAAAATTTAAAAAAATATTATGCAATTCCCAAAACTACCAGGTGCATTATCCGAAGAGGAGGCATTATGCTATTTGCTAGATAACAACAGGCAAGCAACAGTATATAAACACTAGGCTACTATCTAAAACCACAATGCAGATATTTTCCCATCCCCTTACGAGAGAAGTAGAAAAGAGCAAAAGCAACAAGCAGACCTTCAGACTTACATGTCACAGATGGTGTGGCTAGAGCCCCATTACAGTCCTGTTAAATCATACAGCAAGGAGAATAGTTCTTCAAAGATTATATAATTATTCACAAACAATTTGTAATGCACAACTAATTTGCAGTTACAGCTTTGATGGGGAGCTCGGACAAAGTCTCTATAGGCAAATTTCTTCTTCCTTTTCTCAGGCCTTGGAATCGACGATATTTGCCACAACACTTATACCCTTGCGCTTGGTAAGTCCAAATAGCAGTCTATGGAACAACCAGACACCTCAGCCAGTCAGGTTCTGCAGACCAATAAAATTAGGAATAAAAGAAGAAACCAGCAAGCATGTTCTCCAGGAAAAATTAAACATGGAGAAAGAAATTCATGAACTCAGCGAAGTGAAAATTGTGCTTAGCAATGGACAGACTATAAGGGTTTTATTTGCTCTATATTTGACATTAATTGATGGTAAAATTTTATATATAACAGGAAATAGATCTAGTCCAACCTGCCCTATTTGTGGCGCAAAACCTCTTCAAGTAAAGATGCGGCAGAATTTGCGCACTCGAAGTTTTGCCTACGCCTGCTTTACAATTGGGAGTAAGCCCCTGCATCTTTGGATTAAGTTCTTTGAATGCGTTCTGCACATAGCTTATAGACTCGATTTAAAAATATGGCAAGTCAGAGGTGATGTAAATAAAAGTTTGTTGCTAAGACGAAAATATTCAAAAATTGTTTTGGGAAAAAATGTTCCCAAAACATCTTCATGTCGATAAGGTGGAAGATAACGGTCGCGGTTCGTCTAATGACGGAAATACGGCACGACGCGCCTTTTCGGAGCCTGCAGTTTTTTCACGAATTACTGATGTATGGAAGGCCTAATTCAGAGATTTAGGATAATCCTGATAGCCATGTCAATACAGCATTTACCCTGAATTATTTGGCAAATATTGTACGAAGACTGCTAAAGTATACAGAAAACAGATTGGTTTCCAATGCCTGTAAGTGTTCATAAAGTTATTGTTCATGGAAAACCCACACTTCAGAATTGTATACTGCCACTTGGATACCTGGGAGAAGAAGCTTCAGAATCCAGAAATAGACTGTACAAAAAAGACAGAGAGACTCACGCAAGAAAAGACAGCAGAATCCACAACTTAACAGACATCTTCAAGAGAACTTTGGAAACATCGGATCCCATCATTTCGACTGTCGGGCTCCAGACAAAAGTTCAAAATAATACGAAAAAGACTTCCACTTGAAGTAGTCAAAATGCTCATTGCGCTGCACAGAATCAAGTTCATACAAGCAACTCAGGAAATATCTGATCTTGTTGATCTATCGGATGAGGATGCTATGGAGTAGATTCTTTCTAGTGATCAGAGTGAACATTACTTAATATTAAGAATATGAATGATGTCTTTTTCTTTCACAACAATACGAACTCTTGTTAAATGAAAATACAGATGAATAATTTCATAATAACAGTTTTCAAGCGAATTTTTAATTCCCACCTTTTCCCATCTGAAGACATGAGCCACCATCTTGAAATTATGCAACAGATACTATGGTAAATGTATTATATTCTTTAGGTCTATATATGTATACATATATATGTCTATATATGTATGTGTCTATATATTCAGGCGATTTGCTCTTCAGATAACCGAGTTATGACTTTTGGCCACGGAGAGCGTTGAGTCCATGGCAACGCCTTCAGTCTGAGCGTGGAATTCTTGTTTAAACTGGAAGATGGTAGGCAGGCAGACCTCCGCTAGTTTCGCCCACTCCGTCGGCAGCTGGTGTTCCCAGAGCTTGTCCTCCAGGATCCTGATTCCATCACTGTCAGGGACCATACGGAAAAGAGAGGTGACATCAAAGCTCACAAATATAACGCAAGGACTAGTTCTGATGGAGCGTATAAGTTCAATGAAATGTTTGGAATTGAGGATGGCAGATGGCAGGTTGTTGGTGAGGGGTTTCAGTTTGTTGGCAAGAAACGGACCAACTGCTGAGAAGGTGAGTTGATGGCGCACTATAGGGCGGAGAGGCACGTCCGGTTTATGGATCTTCGGAAGACTATAGATACGGGGTGTGCGGTTGTTATCGAGCTTAAGGCGTCTTGTCTTCCTCGTTAACGGATGACGCTTCAGCGATGATGGCCATGGCTTCGTGCATCAATTTCGGAAGAGGATTCTTGTCCAGTTACCGGTATGTATCCCCGTTACTGAGGGTGTTGGTCATCTTGGAGTGGTAGTCGGAAATCTCCATCATCACCACAGTAGCGTTGCTTTCATCAGCGGGAATAATGACAATATCATCGCGCTGTTTTAGCTGTCTTCTAGTTAATCTCTCTTCACGGAAAATATTACATTGTGAGGAGATGGTCCGGGCTAAGATGGTGCTTGTGTCCCTAATCCCGCTCACCCTTTCTCTCCCATATAAGGCGGCATCGCTAGCCATTTGGCAGCAGTACGCTCTGAGGAAGGCCACATGTTGGCCGAAACGTCCGCCACCACTCCAGAGACGCGGCTCATCCCGCACAGTACGCAGTACAAAACGCACATATCGCAGAACAAAAACACATGAAAATCTTTAAACACTAAAAGGGTCCACAGAGCACTTGCATTTCGTTTTCAGAAAACATTATCACAGGTAGTAGCTTGTCACACTTGGATATTGCCGTCTGGGTAACAGCGCACGAATGAAGAGTGGCGTGAGAATACAAGGTGAGCGAATATCGTGGGTGATCGTGACGGCGCGGGGGCGCTGAAAAAACACCGCAGCCACGGCGTCGGCAGGGCTATCTGCGGATTATTCTGGCCCAGTGGGTTGGTGGCGGTGGTGGCGATGGAGAGCCACGCCACAATCGGCCAGTGCGTGGGTGAAGCGGCGGATAACCAGCCAGCGGATATCCCGAGATACTCGATGTTTGGCGTGGGTTGGAACTGGCTCTTTGCTTTGCTGATATAGAAGCCCGTCTCGACGAGTGCGTTCATGTGCTGAATTAGCCGTTGTTTCTCGTTTGACAAGAGGTCGTCGTAGTAAATGCAAGGTGCGCGAACTGCATTGATGCTGGACAGCGGCGCGTATGGCTATCTGCATTAATATGGAGGACACGGCCCAGCGCACACGAAGTGCGGCAAAAACAAAATAGCGGGACGGACATACTATGCCAAAGTACTTTTGTGTTGCGGGATAGACCGGGAGATGGTAAAAACCATCTACCGAATCCTCGCGCACACCCCACCTATAACAGTGGATATCTCGTAAGACTGTCGTAGGGGACAGTAGGTTGAGGCGGGTGCGTTGGAGCAAAACTCAGTTCAGGCGGACATGTCTACGATAAGGCAAAGTTATGTGATCGCGGTTTGGGTTCCACAAAGCAGAAGAATAAATCGGGGGTACCTGTTGCACCTCTCAGTACTCCCGCTTGCGTCATGTCGATGGCTCTGGCGAGTCTCCGTGAAGTGGGGGCGCAATGCGAGTGGGGCGCCAGCGGGCGGTACATGCCGCCCGCCCGCGGAAAAGAGCGTGCGAGGCACACTGGGTGTGACCAACGTTCTCGTTCTCGTCGGATTCGGGACACTACAAGTAACTGATGTTTTTATCTGGGTGGGTTACTACCTCTCTACGAACCACCATCCGGAGGAGGGAGAAGTGAGTTTGGACATTCCTTGTCCTAGGATTGCCTTCTCTGCGATTTCGAGGGTCTTCCTCCCAGTTTCTCTCTTTAGGTGTTTTTAGGCCCTCAAGATTCCATTGCTCGCTCATTCGCGCTCCAAACAGGGAAGCCATTAGCAGGAAGGAGACAACTTATCCTGCCCAGTCATTCGGTCTCAGTTAGACGGTATCCGTTGACCATCCCCAACTGCACGTGAAGGTGTGGTTGGAATTTACCAACTCATTAAGAAGACAGGCATTTCTTTCTCTCTTCAGGGTTTCTAAAAGTACTCAGTATGATCAATAAAATAAATATGAAGAGAGCAAGAAATGTTCCAAAATTCGCATACCATTATTACTATTTTTATTAATATAAATATAATCATTATTTAAATTAGGATTCACTGGATAAATCAAACATTATAAGAAAAAAAGGCGATGATTACAGTCAATAAAATATATTTAGAGCAGACGTTTCGGCCTCAATTGTGAGGCCCTCTCCAGTGTCTGAAAGGTCAACACACCAATCAGTTATAATTTTACATAATATTACAGTATAAAACAATTTAATTTTTTTAAACAAACACAATGAGAAAAAAACGTGGTACCTGTAATTTGCTTAGGTTAAATTACACCATAATGTTGAAATGTTAATATAACCAGGCACTTCTGATCTGAACTAATAGTGGTCTAATGAACTATATTAAAGAGGCATAGCGAATTGTAATTGTTTATTTTGGAAGACTTCTTCCAATTAAAAATTGACACTTTAAGATATCGGCGCATGTTCGTTACACAACGGTTCCTGGTACTGTGTAAGTGGTGCCAACTTCTGTACAGTAAGACATCGCAAGTCTAATTGATTCAGAAGATAAAGTGGAGGGGGAAGGGAGCCATAGGTTACTCTGTATGTTTACATACAGAGTAACCGAGAGAGGTGAATATAGTGAAGAGAGGTCAGAGTAACCGAGAGAGGTGAATTTATGCTAAACAAAGAAAATTGAAGAATTAAAGCCAATGTGTTGAAACATAATTTACAAACGGGTTAAAGTGAAACAGGGAATAGAGGGGGGAGAGAATCACCTATAAAGACTTAATTAATCATAAATATGGTTAAGGTTGGAGAAATCTTTTTGGTCATTGAGGATAGAATTTTGTTTTTTAATAAAGAGCATTTCAGAAATGCTTGATTTGAATCATTTTCTCTCAAATAAGGCTGTAGAAATTAGTCTCTCGTAAGCTAAAAGCTTGCAGAGAGAGAAGTTCGTCATTTAACAATCTCCGCTAGGAGCTTAAATTCATACCCCATGAGGTCGTGCCATCGGCAATATCTCTTATCTTACCACTGTGCAGAAGACATGCTCCACGGTAAGATCTATTATGCAGTATTCGCATTGGGGACCCGTGGAGGAGATAACCGTGGGAGAAATGGCAGTGACCGACCGATCACAGTGATCTGAAGGCGAGTTAACATGATCTCTTCGCGCCTAGCACCACGAAATGAGGAAGATCAAGGATTTATGAAAACCTTGATTCTCGTGAGGTTAAAATCTGAGTTCTGCCACTCTGCAATTCGTTGAGGATTGAGCGTTTGATAAAGCCTAGTATCTTCCATTAGGGACTGCAAGATGTCTAACTCTTTCTTCGTGGCAGACTTTGCTGCCTGGTCAGCTATTCACTTCCTCTTATTCCCGTGCCCAGGAACCAACAAAAGACCAAAATATAACGGCGGACCAATAGATAATGGATTTGAGGTGCTTGATGATGGTCTAAATGCATACGAAATCAAGTGGGTTGATTGGAAGACTGCTTGGCGTGACGGAGTATCCACAGTGGATAATTTCGCGCGATATGCGGCAGTCAAAATACCTCGCTTTCGGCTCAGAGATGGTTTTCCAGCCTCTGCCCAGAGGCATTCCATTCGACTCGTGCGGTAGGCGTCTGTACTGATGTTTATACCGTCATTGCGTGTGGTATTTAATTGGCGGAGGCTGATGGTGTAGCCCCGACACTGTACATTCCCTAATCAAGATAGAATTGGATGAGGTTCTAGACACACGCAAAAGACACACCGTCTGCGCCTCAAGAGCTACCAGTAGAAGTGCGAAGGAGATTTAAAGGTAATACACATCAGTCATGTACTTTTATGGATGTGTTTTCGCCAGGTTAGGCTCTTGTCGAATGTGCCCAAGGAAGGTTGCGGATTAAAATGGAAGCAGCTGTCCCCCAAGAAAAAGGTCCGAGTGATTATGGAGGTGATGAATTCTGCAGAAGTGCATGCAGTTGGTTTTTGAGGTGGAGAACATGAATCCTGTTTTATCGCTCCATTCCTGTAGTTTGTTGAGCACAAGTTGTAGTTGCCTCTCAATAACATGCATGCAGGAGGAGCAAAAAATTGGAAAGTCGTCAACGAACAGTGATGCCTTCACAGGCTCCCGGATTACTGATGCCATACTGTTGATAGCAATGGCAAACAGAGTAACACTCAATCGATCCCTGGGGAACACAGTTTTCTAACTGGTAACTAGAGGATAACGCATCACGGGGCGGACGTCGAAAGATCTTGACGAATAAAACCAAAAACTTAGAGAGCCGTCTCCTAAGGTCAAAGAATACCAAGTTGCGAAGAATACCGTACCTCCAGATAGTGTCATACGCTTTCTCTATATCGAAAAATTGCTACCAGGTGCTGACGTAGCACGAAAGTGGAAATCTGCGTAGCAAGGGTGACTAAGAGGTCATGGTTGACTGTAGCCGCAAGCCACATTGGAAGTGACGTATAGGTTCAGTGACATTATAGGATAAATAGGTTCTTTTATTCCAGCCAGACCAGACGTGTATTTACCATTCACTCCCAGCTTTTACAGCTTGAAGGGGTTGTTCTATCTTTTCCTTCTTTAGGAACTGGAAGAACAATGAAAGCTTCACGCCAAATCACCGCGTATGGCATGTTCACCCACATCCTTGTTGAAAATGCCGAGAGAACGTCACGGAGGCGTTTTCAGGTAGGTGTTTCAACATTTGGTTATGTATCTGGTCAGGTCCTGGAGCAGAATCTTTCGCACAAGCGAGGGCACAGGAGAATTCGTCCATGGAGAAAAGGCATTGTAATCTTCCTCCACGCGACTCGAGGAGTTTTCCATTTTTCTTTTCTTTTTTGAAAGCCAGGAGGATAGTGTACGAAGATGGATATATGATCGTAGTGAGAAGCCAATTCTTCGGCAATATCTTCTGGAGATGTAAGGAGATTGCCATTTACCAGGAGCCCTGAGATAGACGGTCCATCGATCTGTCGGACCTTTCGCCACACTGTTTTAGGGGATGTACGGCAAGAGTGATGAGATAGCTCTCCAGGACGCAGCCTTACTTTCGCGAATGGTCAATCTAGCTCAGGCTCAGGATCTTTTATAATTTATTAGGTTATCCATGGTTGGGAACCTACTGAGCTTTGCCAATGCGCGCTTCCGATCACGCACCGTAGTGGCACAGTCGGCATTCCATCATGGCTCAAGTGGATATCGTGGGTGACCCGACGACTTCGGGATGGCAAATGAGGCCGCACGAAGAACTGTGTCACTAAAATAGGCAACCATAGCACCGATATCCTTGAGCAGTTTTCCTATATTCATATTTCTTTCTCGAATGTTTCCCACTCAGCTCGGTGGATTAGCCAGCGAGGAGGGAGGGATTATCGAAGCTGACGAGAGTGGGGACGTGGTCACTGCCATGCAGGTCGCCACGGACAGTTCACTCGAAGATTGTAAAAGAGAGGGACTACAGAGAGCTAGATCTAGGGACGAAAGTGTTTGAGCTACGGAAAATGTGTTTCTTTCGCGAGAGTTTTGTTATCAATACTATTTCCAGTACATTTGCCGCTCGAGCACAACCTTGTGTCACCCCAGGCGGAATTGTGGGCGTTGAAGTCCCCCACAATAAGAAAGGTGCGGGCAACTGAGGAAACACGTCTTCCAGATCTTTCGCTGAAGTCTTGTCCAGACGGAATATAGACGTTGCAAATAGTAATAGAAATAGTACGGAAATACACACGAACGCAAGATAACTGAAGATCTGCAGAACGCAAGATAACTGTGAAGATTTCTTCACAGACCGGAGAGTCTGTGACAAAAGAGGCGACTCCGCGATGGGCACGGATGCCATCATCAACGTCCTGCCTGTAGCAACAATAGCCGCATAGAGAGAGGGAGTGCTCAGAACGGAGATGCTTCCTGCAGACAGACAACCACGGGTCTATGCAGACATTATTAGCTTTAATTCGTCCAAACGGGTACGAAAGCCATTTAGGTTCGACAAAAGGAAAGCCACAGTTTTTAGTTGTTAGCTCCTGGAGGAGTTATGTATCGGGTTTCTTTTTCTTTTTTCTTCTCTGTTAGAGAGTGATATACTGATTCGTGCGGAGTTCCTCGTTCCCTGCAGACTCGTCTTCACTACTGCTGGAGAGAGTCGCATTTGTTGGGAGACCCCGGTCCCTTGATAAGGGGACCTAGATCTAGATGTAAGGCCTGTCGGTCTCGCTTTCTTTTGATGCGTTTGTTTTTCGATTTATTTACGCTTTTCGTTTCCTTTTTAGTGTCAGATGGGAGAAAATATTTGGAATCTGCATCCCCGCCGATGTCTTCAAACGACGCCTGACAGGGAGCACCGCGCACAGAGGTAGCTTTAGGTGTCTGGGTTTCAAAATGTACTTTCGTCTCTTGACCCACGGTGTCAGCGAAACGTCGGGCCATGACCACGGGTATCGCGTCTGGAACCGACGCCGTGCGTCCGGAAAGGAAACTTTCTCTGATATCCTAATCTTCTGGATCTCCCTTGTAAGAAAGGGCACTGGTTCGAATTGGATGGGTGCTTCCCAGAACAGTTTATGCCTCTTGCAGCTGCGGAGCAGTTAGAATCGTTACACGACTCCCTTCACGAAGTGGGAAGCTGTAACCGCCCATATATGGTTACATTGATTTTCAGAGAAGCACCCGAGAACGTCAAGACACGACAGATGCAATTATAGTGTAACCGAATTACAAGAGATCGCGCCAGC
This sequence comes from Teleogryllus oceanicus, assembly GCA_964035755.1. Lineage (NCBI taxonomy): Eukaryota > Metazoa > Arthropoda > Insecta > Orthoptera > Gryllidae > Teleogryllus > Teleogryllus oceanicus. Next base: position 101,208,907 of record CAXIVR010000010.1, on the reverse strand, counting down.
AGTAAATGGTATCCCTTGCGAGAATTTATTAAGGTTTCTGAACGCACTCGCGTAGAATAGCACCAGAACCAATCAGAAATCACCCTTGAAAATATCAGCACTAGCGCAAAGCACCGCTACGAAAAGCTCTCTCTTTGCTGCCGACCGCCGATCTGGACGCACCGAAACTGTTCGTGTTGGACGGAGAGGAGAATTCGCCGTATTTCGACGATAAGAAGCTTGAAAAAGGTAATTCGTCTCATCATGTTAAAATAACGATACCATGTATGAAAGAATTGAGAATTTTAAATCATGAATATTCTGATAAATTCACGTGAACGCATTACGTAGAAATATACTATTTTCTATCAACGAGAAATAGTATATAAACATTCAAGAACGTATACTGAAGTAGAAAGCATGTGCCATAGGAAATGTTTCTTTCTGGCACCTCTTTGTTTTTCGTCTTGGCTTACCACGTAAGAAATTCATTACGCGGAGATATTGCAGTCATATTGTATAAAATTCGGAGGACTGTGGAAGCGAGTCATCGGGGGACGTTTTCGCCGAAGCAAGGGGTTGCCACGACCTTGAAAGGATCTGGGTCGCCGTCGCCGCTCCGAGCTGTGGAAATATTTCTTCGAGACGGGTCGTGAGTCAGATAGGAGAACTTTAAAACATCAACAGATATTCTCTTAAAAAAACTGTTTAAAGAAACGAGAATTATTCTACAGAGACAGAATTCACCTCACTTACAGACATAGATAATTGAGTAATTAAATTAAAATCATTTTAAACGTAATCTTTTACAATATTGCAGTCGTAAAGGAAGCTAATTCATGTAAGAATTGTAACAACCTATTTTTCTTCATTTTTCTATTAACGATATTTGTTCCACTTTATTGTGTGTTATCAATTTATTGTTTAATCCTTTAAAATTATCCAAAACCAATAATTAGTAAACGAAGTTATTATTAATTGTATCATTGCATGACTTTTTCTTTTGCTGGCTAAATTGTATAAAGTAAAAATCTACGTGAAAGTGAAACAATTTCTTGTACATATTTCATCCACTATTCAAGTGACAATTTCTTTGAAAGTGTATGTAAAGGGTATTTTGTTATATGATTCTTTTTCAGTACTTCTTGTTTCCAAGTATTGTTGTCTTATATACAGGTATTTTAGTGGGTTTTGTGAAGTAAAGGGTAATATAATTTTAAGTTGTGACCGCTCTACCTTTTCACTACTCTCTAAAAAGCCTACAGCGGGTCACTCAAGTAACCTAGTAGTATTACTTGACCTGTGACTTGTTATGACAATGTCACACCAAAAATTCGGAATTGTTTTATATTGTGACGTACTAGGATGAAAAAACACAGACGACTGCTCTGATTGATATTTACAATATGTTTACAGTATATTTACAGTTAATGTACAAAGATTACAATACAAAAAACCTTAACCCCTTGGCAACCTTTTCCAGTTCTCTTAGCCGCAGAAACCGCGACCGTCCCTAGGCCTCGCCCAGAACCACTGCTTCAGCAGCCAAAAAGCAACGCGGTGCGAAGCTGTCGGACATAGAGTCCCGTAACTATACCAGTTACATGGCCTGTCGCCAAACCGATCTTCGACCCGAAGATCACGTGCAATGAATGCACTGGAGATACCTCGTCTTTCGACGCAGCGTATCGCGTCAGGCGCCTGTCGGCGCGGCCTTAAATATCCGTTGGCTCGCCCCACCCTTCAAACGGCGGGCGTCATACGTCGCTAACCAGCCCTTCAGCTGCAGCCGACATCTCATAGCCTCGCATCCGCGCGCGTCCTTTCAGGAATTTCAGCCTGGATTCCTACGGGTTTTCCAGCCGGCGCAGCGAGGCGCCGTGGCTTCCACCCCCATTGAGCATCCGGCTTAGCGCGGGTTTCCCCGAAGCGGCCCGGCGCGGCCCGACGCCGCGGCGCCGACCCACGCGACGCTACAGACCCTCCCATGCCGGGGGGTGAGAATTTTTTTTCGCAGCAAAATATGCCCAGGAAAAAAATTCTGCTAAGTCTGGTCGTGAGACCTCTACGTAAATTTTTTCGCGAACATGAACATAATTATACCAGAATATTAAACCCTATTTAATCAGAAATATGTGAATAAATCTCTGGGCTGTCCCCCTCCCTTTTCACCTAAGCTATGTTGCCATTTACATTTAAACCTTACTCCTATATACATACATAAGTATTCTTGACGCATCTTGAATTACATATGATCCTGAAATACAAACATTTACTTTTACATTGAAATATTACATAATAATTCTTGACGCATCTTGCATTACATGAAATCCTGAAATATAAAATACAAAACATTTACTTGCATTGAAGTATTACATAATAATTCTTGACGCATCTTGCATTACATGAAATCCTGAAATATAAAATACAAAACATTTACTTGCATTGAAGTATTACATAATTGTGGAATTCGTTACATACATCATGTGCCGTTCTTAACTGAGTTTATTGACACATGTATGCACATATAAAATATAAAAAAACACAACAATTTTGCCCGCCCGAGTTTACAAAATTATTTACATAGAATTTCACCAAACGTTTATACATGTATGAACGTGCGTGTTCCTAACTTCGCCAGTGGATCAATTCACATCATCAAACATGCGACTAAGCGCATCTGCATTAACATTTTCACAGGCCCTTTGTGTGCCTGATTGCGTAAATCGAGGTGCTGGATTAAAAGAGACCAGCACGTAATAATCACGCAGGGTTTTTGCCGGCCGTATTACGCAACCAGACCAACGGATTGGCGATCAGTTTCGACCTGAATTGTGGCCTGCCCGTCGAGATAAATCTTAGGTTATCCAACCCCAAATCAGCGCTAAACACTCCTAGTTCTGTGGTGCCATAATTAATTTCGGCATAATTTAATTTACGGCTTAGAAAAACAACTGTTCTACTCCCTCGTCATTTACTTGGTAGAGAACCACGCCTAAGCCTCTCCGAGAAGCATCTGCCTGAACTCGAAATTCCTTGGTATAATCAGATTTTTGCCATACCGCTGTTTTCTCACGCTGAGAGCTTGTCGCAGCTCATTAAGATGTTTCACGCACACTCTGTCGAACGATTTTACCTTGGCGCTCGCGTCCCTCGCAGCGCATCAATGCTTATGCCGCTTTCTCCGCAAACCCCTGGTATCAAACGTCGATAGTATCCTACCAGACCGAGCAAAGAACGCACTTGTTTCTTTGACTCTGGTCTAGAAAGTTCTGGATTGCTTGTATCTTAGCTGACCGGCCGCAATTTCCCGTTACCGACTACGTACCCCAGATACTTTACATTCGCACGCGCAAACAAACACTTGCGCGGCTGCACAGTCAATTTGGCGGATTTCATAATCTAAAAGACCGTATCGAAGTGTCGAATGTGTTCTTGCCAAGTGTTGCTGAAAACCGCGATGTCGTAGGTACGGTACCGCAGATTCTTGGCATTTATTCAATAAGGTGCCCATAATACGACAACGATGATAGGGACCGTTCTTTATTCGAAAGGTAATCTAAGCGGCCGGTACGTGCCAAAAACTAGTCCACGAACGCGAATACCTTTGCGCCCTTTCCGTAAAGACCGATCTGCCAAAAACATTTGCAAAGGTCAGTACACTTATAATTTTGCTGCAGCTACCTGTTCTATCCGTTCTTCGAAGTTGGGTAACGAAGTATTCGGTCTTAATAATTTCGTTGAGAGGCGCCTATAATCGATACAGGGCCGTGGTTTCTTGCCCAGTGCTTCAGCCAATATCATGGGGAGACGTATAATCACTCTCCGCCTCCACAATGATGTTCGCGAAGCATTCTATCGATTTCTTCCCGTAATATTTTAGCCTGCCTCGGCGATGTACGGTAGGGTACGCTTCGAACCACTTTGCTGGTATCAGTTAACTCGATATCCATGGTAGTGATATCTGTCAATCCGGGTTTCTCACTAAATATAGAACTGTACTTACAAATGACCGTTTTCAGAGCGTTGCGAAACTCAGGTTCGACCTCAGTCCCGCTCAGCATTTCTTCCGCGTCAAAGTCGCAACAATCCAATTTAAGCGCATAGCGATCTAGCGCGTCTTCGTCGCCTGCGTCTGTCACAGACGTAGAACTAAGCACATTCAAGTACTCTGTCCGCTGGTGGTATCTTTTAAGCATATTAATGTGATAGACGCGGGGTTCCTTCCGCCCCGGCATCTGGACCACATAGTTATGCTCCGAAATTTTCTCGCGAATCTCGCCCGGCCCTATCCACTGAACCGCGAGCTTCCGCGTCCTGTTAGGTGCGAGAACCAACACCTTAGCGCCTATCTCGAAAGTACGTGAGACCGCCTTCCGGTCATACCACACTTTACGTTTCTGCTGTTCTTCAGCCATTCTATTGTGAGCTAGGTCACGGGAGCGTTTCAAACGATTGATTAATTTGAATACATGCTCAACTACAGAATTTTCTTTACCTTCCGCAGTTCCGCAAGGCCTTTCCTTAAAAAGAAGTGTCATGGGGAGTACGGAATTCTTCCGTACACCAATTCGGCTGAAAAACCTAATGATTCGTGCACACTCGTGCGCAACGCAGACATAATAGCGGGAAGTTGGCATTCCCAATCCGTCCTGCCTCAAACACAGAACCTTCATAAGCCGGTTCATGGTTACCGATCCATTCTTTCGACTGCGTTTGATTGAGGTGATACGGCGAACTTCTCACCAGTTTAATGCCAAACCGCTCGGCCGTTCGCTGTCAAAGCACTTGTGAAGCAGGTGCCCTGGTCGGTTGCAATTCGCGTGAAATCCTATTCTACTGAATAATTCTAATGAAAATGCTTCAATTACGGTGACCAGAAGTTAGGTCCCGTATCGGAATAGCCTCAGGGTACTTCGTGGCTGACATCGCCGTTAAAATAAACTTGTTTCCGGTGACCGATTCTGGGAAATGGGGCCACACGCGTCGACATTCACTTTGCTCGAATGCCTCGCCCGTTATAGGAACAATTTTTAAAGGCGCGCAGGATTTTCGCCGCCGTTTCCTCTCGCTGTAACTGTCGCAGCTACGCGCATAGTTTTCAATATCCTTATAACAATTCGGCCAGAAGAAATATTTGGCCATGGCATCTTTGCTTTTTGTGACCCCCAAATGGCCGTGAGCAACTTCATGACAAAGTTTTAAGATCGTGCCACGATACACCCGCGGTATTACTAACATAGAGAACTGCTCTCCGCGCTTACTATGCCGGACACGAAACAATAGGCCGTTTTTCATAACATAATCGTGCCGATCCGTCTCGGGTCCTTCCGCACGCTCAATCAACGGCGCGAGCTCCTTGTCTTGTCTCTGAGCCGTTTCAAATTCGGTGGGGTCCGACGAGCCAAAGCAATGCTACCGAAATCTAATTCAGATTCCTGATCGTCTGATTCCGAGATTGCCGGGCGTCGTCCTCGCCTGACCAACTCTTTTCATCCTCGGTTTCCTCCGAAACGCTTACCTGGAACGCGTCCGGCCCACGGTCGGTTCCCTTACTCTCGTCTATTGTCTGAGGCGCTTCGTCTGCCGCATTGTTCGCACCCCGGGGCCCCTCCGCCCTTTCGCGCTCAGCAACTGCTTGCGCCCTAGTCCGTACAGCGCAGATAGGCTGTAGTTCTAAGAAACCTTTATCTCCCTTCAAAATCATGTAGAACGATTACTAAAAATGTAATAAAGGCAAATTGATTGGCAGCTGCGGCTTCTGTAACAAAATTGCGAATGGCCTACTATCTACCTTGGCTACCGGTAGATTTTTTCGGCGCTACGTCCAGGGCTGCTGGGCCATACGGACTCGCCGGTGTATTGTATGTCAGCGTGACGTGCTTTGCATTGATGACGTCAACCGTCGCCCCCGTGTCACGAGACAGGTGACTGTTTCGCCGCAAATTTTGGCAAGAAATGTGTGTGGAGACAATAACTCTGGCGCACTAGCGTCGGCCACGTGACACATCTTCTCGCTAGGTTTATTGTTATATTGAGGACAATATCTTTTTATGTGACCTGGTTTTTATACCGTGCTGTCCCGTTCTTGCGGCTTTTCGAACTCCGCGTTACTAGCTACCTTCGGCACCGCAGTTTTGGGATGGACAGCGCGCTTTCCGTCACCTTCGGCCCATTTCCGTTCGCCTGCGTGCTCTTGCTGTACCCGAACCGCGAAATTCCCTTCACTTATATCCGCTAGCCCGGATTGTTTTCGTAGAGTATAAGCCTTCGTGCCAAATCTTGGGACGCAGAAACCTCTACACATCAATGAAATGGTCGCATAACCGCCGGCACCTTCCGCTTCATCTGGTCTGTTACAATGAATCTAGCAATTTATAAATGTTTCTACCTTTAAACCTGAGATCCATTTTTTACAGTAACTAGCTAATTCACGTGCATAGACGTTCCAAGTGGTCTTTGCACCTTTTACGTGACTACAAAACATCTGACGGCACTTTTCCGCCGTAAACTTGAACATATCTAATAGTTGTTCTTTAATTAGGTCATAATCTTGTTCCGGTGTATCGGATCCTACTACGAGCCAGTTGTTCACCTCATTAGGAAGTAAACCCATTAAATGGCTTACCCATTCGACCGGCGCAATGCCAAGCTGGCGAGCATGCGCCTCGAAAACACTTAAACAACGTAATATCGTCGCCTTCGCCTTTGGTTTGTCCGCGGCGGCTGATACGAATATTAGTTCGATTTCCCGTGTCGCTACTACCTATGGATACACGCGTGGGAGCCTGATTCGTTAGTTTAAGCTTTTCAAGTTCAAATTGCCGTTCTCTCTCTTCGCGTATTTCTGCGACCTGTTCTTTTTCTTGGTCAACAGTTGTTTCCACAGGCCGTTCCTCATGCCGCCAGCTTTCCGTAATGATCGATTTAAGTTTAACCACGGTCTCGTTCCTTCTAATGTTCCCCCCATCTCCATCGCAACTAACAGAAAGCACCTCTTTCCTATAACCCGCTAAAGCCATTTTGCCTGGATTGATCCACCGGCTGGAACAAAACACGCGCGTTCCAGTTGACCTCGGTGTCGCGTCAGCTCTTCTGGATCCGGTTTTCTGGCCTCCTTCCTTCCTCTCGTCCGGGATGTCTCCTTCCAGTGGTACCAATGTCAGCTCGTTCCAGTACCAATATCGGCTGCTCCAGTTCCAGTACCAATATCAGCTCGTTCCAGTACCAGTTCCAAGTTTTAGAAAAGGTTCCGAGTCGGATTATACCGCCCGAAACTACCGTACCGAAACACCGCACTTTCGGTTTCCGCCGCTGGCGTGCGCGACGCTGCCGGCGCCACGTATTTACGACGCGTGTGCACGTTGCTGCGTACACTGTCATACGCGTGCTGTTCGCAGTTAATCAGCGCGCACCATTGACTCTGATGCCGCACTGATGCCGCGGACTGCTGCAGACTTCCCGCGTTCCCCGTTCGTTTGCGAACGTAGTAACTCCTTCCACTAAGCTGATTGATAGACGTGATCTTTGATCTATTGTAACCAATTATTAACTGCAATTGGCACAACCACCCGGTGTGAGTTCTAAACACCTGCAACCAATTTTGAACTACAATTACGGCAATTGGCGCAGGCACTCGGCATGATTTACGATAACGCGCCTGCCAGTTTTAGAAAACAAAATGGCAGGAATTGAATTGCCGAGCACCTGACGCCCAGGTTACAGTAACCGCTGCCACCAGTTTTAGAAAAAATGGCGGGAATGATCAAGCGCCCCGACGTGAGTTTACAGTAACCACTGCCACCAGTTTGAAAAAATATAAGCGGAAGAATTGATGCAGCGCCCCGACGTGAGTTTCGATAACCGCTGCCACCAGTTTTAGAAGAAAATGGCAGGAATTAGTAAGCGCCCCGACATTGAGTTTTCGATAACCGCTGCCACCAGTTTTAGAAAGAAAGGTTCCGAGTCTGTGACGTACTAGGATGAAAAAACACAGACGACTGCTCCTAGGTCAGTCTTACAATATATTTACAGTATATTTACAGTTAATGTACTAAGATTACAATACAAAAAACTAACCCCTTGGCAACCTTTCCGTTCTCTTAGCCGCGAAACCCCGCGACCGTCCCTAGGCCTCGCCCAGAACCACTGCTTCGAAAGCAGCAAAAAGCAACGCGAGGTGCGAAGCTGTCGGACATAGAGTCCCGTAACTATACCAGTTACATGGCCTGTCGCCAAACCGATCTTCGACCCGAAGATCACGTGCAATAGTGCACTGGAGATACCTCTCGTCTTTCGACGCAGCGTATCCCGTCAGGCGCCTGTGGCGCGGCACCAGCTCATCCGTTGGCTCGCCCCACCCTTCAAGCAGCGGGCGTCATACGGCTCGCTAGCCAGCCCTTCCACGGCTGCAACCGACATCATAGCCTCGCATCCGCGCGCGTCCCCTTTCAGGAATTTCCAGCCTGGATTCCTGGGTTTTCCAGCCGGCGCAGCGGGCGCCGTGGCTTCCACCCCATTGAGCATCCGGCCGTGCAGGTTTCCCAGAAGCGGCCCGGCGCGGCCCAGCGCGGCCCGGCGGCAGCTGGCGGCGCGGCCCGACGCCGCGACGCCGAGCCACGCGACGCTACAATGCATCTAACTGCCCAATGAGAGTGGGTTCGTCTTTTATCCTGCTTTTGTAATAAAGAAACATAAACGGTTAATATTTTAACTATGAACAGCGTTCTGAATATATTCTGTTAAATCGGCAATACAGTTCTAATCTAACATTTTACACATTGCATTGAAAATTCTATCACTTGCTGTACCTATAGCAATTGCAGCGATTACCTAACAACTGCAGTTACGTTTAACACTTGCATAAACACTTTACATAAAATTATATTACCCTTCCTTCCACAAAAAAAAAAAACAATAAAATAACTGTACTAAGACAATAATACATGGAAACACAAAATACTAAAAAAGAGAATCCATATAATTACTGTATACACTTTCAAAGAAATTGTCACATGAATGATGAATGAAATATATACAAGACGTAGTTTCACTTTCACATAGATTATTACTTTATACAGATTTAGCCAGCAAAGAATATTGCCATTACAATGCTACAATCAATAATAACTCTTTACTAATTATTGGTTTGAACAATTTAAGCTATTAAACAATGATTAGAATACACACACTAAAGGCAAATGTCGATAATGAAAAATGAAATTAATAGGTTTTACAATTTTTTTACATGAATTAGTTATCTGGCCTTTTTACGACTGCAATATTATATAAGATCTTTAAATGATTCTAATGAAATTAACTCGACTATCTACGTCTGTAAAAGTGGGTCTATCTCTGCTGCTTTTGTTTCTCGCTTCTTTAAGAGTTCCTTTACGAGAATTTCTGGTGCATTTTCTGACTCACAGAAACGTCTCGAGAAGAAATATTTCCCGGCTTAGGTGGCGACGTGTTAGATCACCTCAGATCATGTGGCCTTAGCCAGTGAACACGTGCTCTGGTGAATCCTTTACCACAGTCCTTCGAATTTTGTTATTTATTTTGTTTTTATTTTATTTTTCTATTTAATTTTGCGTCAAAAATCAGTTAAAAACTGCGTACTTAATGACGATACTTCATGAGGAAAAGAAGTGAATTGTGTGCACATTTTCAAATTCCTGTGATCCCTACACTAAGTCTATATACTATAATTTTGGAAAAAAAGTCCATAACAATAAAATCTATTTTCCAAGGATAAAAGAGCAATAAATTTTGGCTCTTATCATGATTGTATATCCGGAATAATACTTCTGCAGCGACAACATGGAAACGATAAATTGAATAATTGTATTTCCCACTGAATTCTAGAAGACGTGCACAGAAAATGAAGTTACATTTATGTCCAGAAGCAAAACAAGGGGCCACCTCAGCGTTTGCTCCAATGGATCGAGGAAACTGCACAAAAACCTGATCGAGATAAGGATAACTGAACCCGGAAGGCTATATCTAGCACTTATTTACAGGTTTTCTATACACATTTATACAGTTCAAATGTTAAATAATGCATTATGTATAATTGTTAAAATTAATATTACACGTTTCTTGCTTGATGCTCAGTAGAGTCTCTAATTGTATAAAACAGTTATGCAGCAGAAACGATTTCACTTGGGATTTAAACTTTTCTATCGAATTTAATCGTTCAATGTCATCTGGCAAAGTGTTGTAAAATAATGTACTAATTGTAAGTGAATTTTTTGTAATAAGCTGTTTATACTGTCACCTGATGAATATGATTTCTATGTGGAGTGTTATAGTAATAGACTTCGGCTTTTTCTAAAAATATATTCCCGCCCTTAAGCAAGTCATTTTTGACAAAAACCACTGGTTCGTAAATAAACAGACAAGGTAATGGTAAAATTCCTAGATTAATGAAGAGAGGCTTACATGAATCACGTGGGTGGGATTTGGTTATTATTCGTACAATTCGTTTTTGTAATCTAAAAGTCTGGGAGCTATAAGATGTATTTCCCCAGAATATTATGCCATATCTCAGCATGCCAATATACACAACGAACAGTATGAAGGCTGACTGAATTTGCAAGAATTCTGAACGCGTAGCATAATGAACTTAATTTTGTGTTCAATTCATTTAAATAGACGTTCCATTTAAGGTTTGACTGAATTGAGAGACCTAAAAGTTTGTTGCCTTAACATCAGTCAATGGTACACCGTTCATTTTCAATGGAGCACAGAATTGTTTATTTGAAATGGAAAACTGCATTAAAACCGTTTTCTTTTCGTTACTATTAATTTATTTTGGAACCAATTTGAAACATCTGATATTGTACTATTGCGGTTTCACTTTATTGCAAAGAGATCATTCGTATCATCTGCAAGAACCGTTCTTCCGTTTCGAATCGTCGAGGGCATATCGTTTACGTAAAGTAGGAACAGAATAGGGCAGAAAATCGATCCTTGAGGAACTCCACGTGCAATGGGCAAAGAGTCGGAAAAATGCGTACGTAATGTTCCATCATTCCAGTAAGGTATTTCTACTCTCTGATATCGTTGTTTAAGGTACGAACATTACTAATCTAGAGCAATACCACGGATTCCATATCAAGGTAATTTTGAAAGTAAAATGTCATGACCAATGGCGTCAAGCCAAGTTGAAAGAAAATAAAGCTGGAAATAGAAAGAAACATTTTCTATAGCACATGCTTTCTATTTCAGTACACGTTCTTGAACGTTGAAATATATTTCCTCGTTGTTTAGAAAAATAGTATATGTCTGTGTAATGCACGTTCCGTAGATTTATCAGAATGTTCACGATTTAGGATTCTAAATTCCTCTTATACATGGTATAGTTATTTTAACATGATGAGACGAATTACCTTTTTTCCAAACTTCTAATCGTCGAAATACGGCGAATTCTCCTCTGCGTCAGCACGAACAGTGCGGTGTGATCAGATCGGCGGAGCGGCGGCGAAGAAGAAACTTCTCATAGCGATGCTTTGCGCTAGGGCCGATATTTTTTTCAGGAGTGATTTTTGATTGGTTGTCAATCTCTTGTACGTGAGTGCGTTGAGAAACTTTTAGTAAATTCTCGCAAAGGATACCATTTACTCCTGGCGCGATCTTGCAATTCGTTAACACTATAATTGCAGCTTGTCGTGTCTTGGGTACTTCTTCAAATCAATGCCAACCGACATATGGACGGTTACAAAGTAAATGTTTATGCGAGTGTTGAGATAATCACGAAATTGCTTTGGTAAGAGCAAGAGTGATAGAAATTTTTCCAGTACCAATGTGTGAAATGCTAAATACATTTGTATTCACATATTATATATATATGTGTGTATATATATATATATATATATATATATATATATATAACACGCCCACCTATTACCTTCAGCCGGTGGCGATGAAGCGTGAAACTATGAATGCTCGTGAAGCGACACCAGATTATCAGGAAGCAGGATCTTTGGTGTGAGAAAGGTCTGAATACATGTGACACGATGAATTATGTAAAATTCTGGTAAAATGAGCATATATTCAGTAAAACAAATTACAGTGGCACAAATATACAATAAAGTATGCACTTTGCGTAGATGGTCACCTGCAGAAAACAGAAACAAAGAAAGAAAGAACACAATCACAAAATGTATAGGCGTCACCTCGACTGCTGAATACTTCTTCAATAAGTACCTTCACAATACTTTTGCTTCACCTCTTTCTCAATTATTTCGTGTACCTCATTTTAGCTTTTGTTAATCTTAAGTTTTCCTCCGTGCAGCTCTTCAAGTGATTCTCTACAATTATTCTATCACCAGACTTCACAGAGGTCAGCCTTAAGCTGCGCATTATTACAATGCTGTAAACTCTAACACAAGAATAAAACGTTACACACACGTTACTAAATCGTATCCTTTACAAAATTAGTAACTGATTATCTCTGACATCATACAATGGAGTGTAGCTTTCAAATAAGATTACTTTTACATTATTAATTTACATTACATTAAAAATTATAATTTACTTTAGAAAGATTTGTACAAGGTATGGCGCTCAAACGGATTTACTGGTGCATTTTAGCGAATGCAATCTAAACTGTCGCTCATACGTTCGAAATATTTCTCTCAGTAATTACTTGGAACTTTCACCTATTTTAGGACGCTTCGCCTGGTATTTAAAGCTGCACGGTTTCCCAACAAATTGCCGCATAGAAGTTGCCAGTTCTTTACCTCGACATTTCAGCCCGCTCGCCGTCAGACAGGAAACCTTGGGGTGTTCGGTCGCTCGCAGTCCTCGCCACGTCATACGACTGGTTCGATGTCCCATGATTACACCGCCTGCGCTCGATCTCAGAATGCCGCCACACGTCAATTCCAAACCTTTCTCTCGATCCCGGGCTCGTACCATCCACGTATGGTCAAGTTCTTCTCGCCTACGCCCGGAGTCTTCACTGAGTCGTCCTTCTGCCGCCTGCCGCGTGCCGTTGCTCGCGCTCCAGCTTTGAATAACTAACGTACTTGAATTAGATATTTCTAGCCTCAGCCGACATACCACACTTTCAGCGTGCGTGGTCGTAGCGTACAAAATGCAATACTGGATTTCGTTTAGAGGTCCTTCTGCGCGAATTTGTGCAATTGTAACAGAGCTAATTCAGGTTCAAGCGGTACATCGCTTGCTTACTCAGCGTAATGTTAGTGCTAACACTGTACATGAACTTCACTTCTAATTCTATCACTTATTACCGCGTTTCTTAAATCAGCTTTAACTAAGCAAGTAATTATCTCCTGCGCAACGACGATCGCCGAAGAATTAAGTTGAGTCGCCCGTCGCTGTCGTTACCGGGGTTTAAAAACCCTCCAGGGCTGGCCGCGCATTCCCCTTTCTCATAATTTAAAGTTTTTAATGTACAAATTTTGAGCGAAAAATTAAAGTATCAGTTATTCCTGAGCTCAGCCCTTTGATTTTTGTTTTTTAAAATTTTAATTATTTTATTAAAGTTCACTGTGTTCAAAATAACCTTTTATTTAATTAATCACGTAGCTAAATCCGTCCACCATCCATATTTCTAGAATCTACATCCTTCCTGACCTAGCCACACGAGCCCAGGTAGGTTTGGAAGACAGGGTTCGGTGCAATATTGTTACGTTTTTAGGTGGTGAATTAAAGTCTCGTATTATTTTAACAAAACGTTTATTTTGTTACTAAACACAATCACTGAAAACACTTGATTATTTATTTACACTACACTTCTCTCAGTATTTACACTACACTCCTCTTGCACACTCGCACAGTCCTAAGCACTGGCCACAGTTCACTGCACTGATCACAGTTCGATGCACTGGTCACCGTTCACGTCACCGACCACAGTACGATGCACTGACAACGGTTCACTTCACTGAGCACACCACTGCACAGCTATTCACCGCGATGCACACACTTCACAGTTCAGCTTCCACTGCGGACTCAAGACTGACTCCGGCCGCCGGCCGTCGCGTATTTATACTCGTAGACAATCCAGAACCATCCGGACGCCGCGACTTTCTGACGAATCCGCCGGCAGGTGATGCAACCGTGCTCACCGGCGGCTCGTGGTCGCCGGCAGATGACGTAATCCAGCAGGCGCCCGGAGTGGCGCCGGGGATGACGCAACATTCGTTACACACTCTCTTAGTTGCGATCCGTCTCGGAGCGCGTTTAGTGAAATCATGCCGATACTTGCAGCTGGAGCCTCTAGTGCAGTTGGAGGTTGCAAGAAGTGGCAGTCAATTGTCTTCTTTGGGTATGACAAATTCCATGGTGGTAGCTGCAGACAAGATGTAACCCCAGTGTACCGGAACAGTACTTCCAACATGCTTCTCACTATTCTCCAGTTCAGTCCATCAAACCCACATCCCAGTTTTGACATGGCAATCTCTGACGTTGTCTGCAGTACTTTGTTGGCGTAATTCAATCAGAGTTTCCCAAAGATTTTCATAGGATGCCTTGTGATATGACTTACTTTTGTGACAAGGTAATAAACATAGTGACTGACGTCGCAGATGCAGAACCTTCCTCAATATCGTTGTTGGTTCTTTAATTCTTCTATCCTTCCATATTTTCTCTGAATACAGTAGCAACACTCTCTGGTCATATCTAAATCCTGGCGACACAATGCGCCAATGCATATTCCTGGGGTAGCGCAAACAGATCCGTTGCACCTCCATTGTTACCCCATAACGCGCTTGATGCTTCCATTATACTGAGACATAAACTCGTGGAATGTGCACCCTGCATGTCCAGCTCACAAACTGCAAGGGTCTTTTCTTCATCATTTTCATTACTTCCAGCGTACGTGGCCAGCCTGATTCGAATGAACGACTCGTGGTTTCCATTCGGCAATTTTTAATTCGGTAGACAACATCATTTATCCTCTAACGACCTCGTACGGTCCTTCCCACTGTCGTTGTAATTTTGGACACAAACCGCGGCGACGTTGGGGTTAAACAGCCAGACATGATCTCCAGGTTGGTAACCTCCTCCTTCAGCTTTGATGTCATACCGGTCTTTCATCCTGTCACTTAGGATTTGGATTCTTTCACGCACCTGGTTATGAATTACGTCCATTTTCCGTCTTAGGTCATTTACAAAGTCTTCACTGGCTATTTCTTCATTAGTTTTACAACCAAACTGTAGATCACATGGTAGACGTAGTTCCGGCCGAAGAGGATATTAGCGGGCGTTTGCCCAGTTGTCTCATGAACAGATGAGCGGTAGGCAGAAGAAAAAGATGTATGATTGGTCCCAGTCGCGTTGGTGATCTGACACGACCTTCGCTAAATATTTTCCATTGTTCTGTTCATGCGTTCCACCATTCCGTCTGACTGCGGATGTAGGGCTGTCGTTCTTGTTTTTCTTATTCCAAGAAGTTCACACACCCTGAAACACTGCGGATCTGAAGTTCCGTCCTTGATCTGAATGCAATTCCAGTGGCACACCAAATCGGCTCACCCATTCCTTAACCAGTACTTCGAGATAGCAGTGGCCTCTTGGCTAGGTAGGGGATATGCTTCAACCCATTTGCTGAAATAACCATAGCCACGAGTATGTATTTATTTCCATCATTTGACATTGAAATGGCCAGCTGTCAATGGCAATTCGTTCGAAAGGACTCCTAACGTTGTATTGCCTCATCTTTGCTCTTCTCTTTTATGTGGCCCATGCTTGTAGCACAAACTGACACTTGTGCACCACCTCTTTACATCTTGCTTGCAATTAACCAGTAAAATCGTTCGCGCACTTTCTTGTTTTCGTTATACTGAGGTGTCCTCCCGAAGTTCCATCATGCATCCTTCTCAGTATTTCAGGGACCCTTACTCGGTAACAATATCTGCGTCCTCTTCTGCGAGCCGCTTCACTTTCCAGAACTCGTTTCAGAACACCTTCCTCTTCAGTAATCGAATCCCACTGCGCCCAATATGATTTTACTGCTGAAGAACAGGGAGCTATTTCTTGCCAACTTGGTCTCCGTCCTGCTATTTTCCATTTCCAAACATGTTTCAATTCCGTGTCCTCTTTCTGATCTTTCTGAAGTTCTCTGCTGCATTGGTCATTACTGACAGTGACCTTAAGGTAGGACACATCTTCTCTTCCGCATGACAACAATGTTTGCAGTCTTTCCTGCTGGCTGCTAGGTTTACCAACAGACTGCTTCTCTCCTTGTTGCTTCAGTGACGGTCACATCGACTTTCACGTGCCCTAATTTTCCACAATTCCAACATCGAGGTTGTCGTGCCACTAGAATTGCGTACCAACCTCTCCACCATTGCCTCCAAATATTTTTCGTCATAGGTATCGACGCCGGTTTGCAATTCGTACTCGTCCGTCACGTTTCGATGCTCTTTTGCAACCTGAAGTCTAGAGCTTGACTTAATGCGTCAGCTAAGGTTTTCGGTCTTGCAGTCCATGCTTGTTGTGTTTCTGCATCATGTAGCGCTTCAATAAAGCACTGACGGCTGTGCGTTGCGGGAACTCTCCGAGGCATCAGGGTCCGAAAGGCGCGCCAGACGAGAAATATCAGCTTCCCGTTCTTGCAGACTCTCTCCAGGCTTCTGAACACGATTCCTTAGCTGGGCGACATACATGTCTTCCAGGTGCGCTTCTTGCCCGTACCGTGTTTCGAGTCTCGACAATTTGCTCGAAGTTGACCGTTCATCGGTCGGTATTGTCTCTAGAATATCGACGGCGTTACCACGCAAAGCCAAAATCAGGGCTGTAGCACAATCTGTTGCGGACCAGCCATTTACCGTCGCAGCAGCCTTGAATTGCTTCAAACACCTGACCATGAAGAAGTGCCACAGTGTAGGTGGTTTTACTCAGCTTTTCCCAGTGGCTCTGCTACGGTGGCTACTGTGCCATTTCTAGTGGTTCCTGTATCGATGTTTATATTCGATTTTTCTGTTGAGGGAGTAAAACCTTCAGCTTCTCTTCTAACAGATTTAGTAACTTTTCCTCATTCTTCAAAATTTCTCCTCAATTTCTCTCGCACCAATTTATTATTCTGCGTTATCTTCTGTTCCAACTTTTCTTCCAAAATCCTGAATTTTGATCAATTTTTCTTCTAAAGCTTTGAGTTTTCAGTCAGTTCTTCTAAAATTGGGAATTTTCTGTTAACTTTCCTTCTAAAATTCTGAATTTTCCGTCAATTCTCCTGTCAATTCTCCTTTAAAATTCTGAATTTTCTGCAGTTTTTCTTCTAAATTTCTGGAATTTTCCATCAATTCTCCTTTAAAATTCTGGAATTTTTCTGCCAGTTTTTCTTCTAAATTTCTGGAATTTTCCATCAATTCTCCTTTAAAATTCTGAATTTTCAGTTAACTTTCTTCCAATATTTTGATAGGTCTGAAAGTTCCCGTTGTCTCGAAGAGAAAATTTCCTGATCCTCGCCTGCTGCCTTCATTGCATTAGCAAGACGTTCTTGTAATATGGCTTTGCCGGAAGTGTCTTTTTCCCCTCTCTTCTAACTCCTTCTTCAACTCCGTCACTTTAGATCACGTAAAACTTTGTAAACTCATCTTGATTAATTTTTTAAATTTCACCACTCGTTATTCCTACTTGAAAAATTAGTTTTTAGGTGGTAAATTTAAAAAGTCCTGCATATTTTAACAAAAGTTTATTTTGTTACAAACAAAATTTACTGAAAAACTTTGATTATTTATTTACACTACACTTTTTCTTCAGTTATTTACACTACACTTTTACTAGACGTTACAGGACATATATTACAGTTCGATGCATTGTCAGCTCATCATGACCAAGATGATGCATGAAACGGCATTACTAGCATCACGCAGATTCAGCGATACACATTCCAGTTCATTTACGTGGACTAGACTGACTGGAGCCGGGCGTCGCGTATTAATGTCAGAAATCCAGAAATCGACGCCGCATTTTTGACGATCCCCGGGCAGGTGATGAACTCGTGCTCAGGGGTTGGGGTCGCGGCAGATGACGTACCAGTAGGTGCTGGAGTGGGGATAGCACATCGTTCAATATATATATATATATTGTAACGAATATTGCGTCATCCGGCCCCACCTGAGGTGCCGTGGACTCATCTGCCGGCGCCCAGAGCTGCCGTGAGGGGGTTGCATCACCTGCCCGGGGGATTACTCCAGAACAGTCGCGGTCGGGAAGGTTCTGGATTGTCTTGACAGGTAAAATACGCGAGCCGCGCCCGCGAGTCAGTCGGAGCCCGCAAGGTTGAACTGTAAGGGGTGCATCGCGGTGAATAGCTTGCAGTGAGTGTGCTCAGTGAAGAACCCGTTGTCAGTGCATCGTACTGTGGTCGTGACGTGAACGTGACCATGCATGAACTGTGATCAGTGCAGTGAATGTGGCAGGCTTAGAACTGTGCAGTGGCAAGATGTATTTAAATAATTTAAAAGGGGAGTGTAAATAACGAAGAGAAGTGAGTGTAAATAAAGAAAAGAGAAGTGTAGTGAAATAACTGAACAGAAGTGTAGTAAAATAAATAATCAAGTGCCAGTGATTGTGTTTAGTAACAAAAAACGTTTTTGTTAAAAAAATACGAGATTTTTAATTCACCACCTAAAACGTAACAATATATATATAAATATATATATATATATTTTAATATATATATTGAGACGTCAGGGGATTAGAAACCTATAACGCCACCATCAGCTACGAAAAGAAGCCCACGAACAGAGAAGTCGAGTACGCGGCGGAACGATGGTTTGTAAACGTACCCACAGCTTTTCGAACCCCTAAGCCTGAATTTGGGGAATAATCTTTCCGGGAGGTCACGAAGAGAATATTCACCCCCAAAAATTTTCCCCCAGGCGCGAGTACCTATATCGCGGCGCCTCGGGGGAAACCCCTTTTTGATTGCAGCAGCGACGGCGACTAGACTGAGTTCTGAAGGCGATTGTAACTTGATAGCCCAGGAGTTTTTTTTAACTTGGTAGTTGTTAGCGTAAGCGTATCTTGAAGAGAGGTAATTAAGAAGTAGAGTGCACAAACATTCTTCGCATTCACAATAATTGAGAGTATTATATATATATATATATATATATATATATATATATATATATATATATATATATATAATATATTTGAATTCAGTCTAGTAAAAACTTCTATTATGACTGTTACTTTGCAGTGTTTCAAAAAAGGGAATTTTTGGGATGTAAAACGTTTATTAAGAAAAATCTTAGGGGACTTTTTAAATTTAATGTATTCCTCAAACATTCGTCTGGCATGTATTTCAATACCTACTGGTTAAGTAAAATCATAAATTTTGTCCTTAAAATTTGACAGTCCACATTCACACTATTACATATAATTATATGCATAAGGATGTGAAAGCTTTCACTTCTGAATCATGAATTGTCAAAACGTCTGCATTATGTAATAAAGGAATTGGAATACTTCGAGTAAAATTTTTATAAAGGAATTTATAGGTAAATGAAATAGCCTATGTAATATCACATTAAACTACAGTTTTATGAATATTTTTTCTATTTTCAGAAGATGTTTGATCTGAGTGGAAGAATCTTCGGGACGCATAATGAAAATAATTGAATAAAGTGAACAAATACAAAAGAATGATGCTAGATGATGATACATGGCCATTTTTTATATGGTGTATTTTTTAAAGTCGAAATAACTCTTAGTCATACCGTGTCCAATCTAAATAAAGATCAGAGAAGTAGAACAATATTTGTTTCATAGGTTTGGGGAGGTCTTATTTATCCTGATTGAAGGGTATATATGCCCTTCTATTTCCCTCTTGCCTCTTCCCTTCGGCATTTCTGAGGCGAAGAACGAAAACAAAATTCCGTTTAAAGCTCCTTTGCAGTGGCGGCCGCAGGGAGCCTGAGGGGAGAGCAATCACAAAGAAAATAATCAATGACATGAAACCCAAGCATCAACATACCTCACCTGACTCACTTCATCTTCCTATCTTTGGCACGAGCAAATATCTGAATCACTCTAGAGTTGAAGTCCCCAATACCATGCACCTTTTTTATACATTTTGTTGTGTCAACTCACGACGCAAGGGTCACCAACCTTCGGCTGTTGAGCGCTATTGGAGTAATCCTCCGTCACTGTATATATTTCTGACCGTCCGTCCTCGTCGCATCTCTATATTCATACCCTGTAGAAACACATCTGTGCTGAGTACCTTTTTGTTTGTGGAGCTGAACAGAGTTTCTTTTGAACAATTTCTGTCGAGCAATGCATCTTTTCGGAGATCGCGAAAAAAAATGTTCAAATTCCTTGATTTTGAAAAATACCTTGCTTTGGAAGAGGAAGATATTGCATTCTGACGTAGAAGATTCGTTTGATGGGCGTGATAATGCAAAGATTCGATTGGAAAATTTTTTATCAAACGCTCGCCCCCCTTTTTTGCCCACCCATTACAGCACCCCCATCACAGGTTTGGGAAATAGGTTTCTAGGCTTTTTCCCAATTTCCCTAACATATGTAGCTCCCTTAACCCTTGAAAGCTAAACCTTCGCACCTCTCTCAATCTTTTAAAAGCCCAAACGCTCGTGAATGTTACTTAACTGATATTTTAAATTATGACATTTGAGTCATACATTAAGTGTCTGTTGTTTCATCACCTTGTATAGTGGCGTAGTCGCATTATTTACCTGAGTGCAATACTTTTTTGGGAAAAGTTTGGGAATTGAATCGAGTATATGTTTGAATTGTTTTTGAATTTCTTTAAACGATTTGATTTACAAATGATTTTAAAATGTAATAAAGAGTTGATGAAAAATCATTAAACCTTTGATGCCTGTTGACTCTTCACCTTTCCCATGCCCACTAAGCTAACCCAAACGCCAAAATTTTCAGCATCAATTATTCGAGTCTACTAGTTCATTATGTTTGGTATAGAAATCCTATATGAAATTGCAATACATCCAATTGCTGATTAATACTGATTTTCCCAGAACCTTAAATTCTTTCACTAGAGCAGTATTTTACATTTCGCAGGAAATGCTTGATATTTTTAATGCCACCCTAGTCCATTCCGTCACCCCTGAACAAAAGAAAAGGAAAAAGGATTTTTCTTGACATCCGCATCCACTCCCATTTCTCGTACACTGATCTATTAAATTTTCTTCTATGGGCCCTATTTTTATTACTAAACACTTGATTGATGCACAAGTCTGGTTTAGATGGGCCTAATTTTTTGTTATATAATTTGTCTTCATAATTTAATTTTTGATTTGTAAATACGTTACATCATTCATGTTGTTTGGCCTGAATTTACAATTACACTTTCCAAAAACTGAATTACTATGCCAGCACCCCTTGAAAAAGCTCTAACTCGTCTCGTGGCCGTCCGGCACCGAATGGTCACACTAGACCTGCTCGTGCTATCTCATGGCCACCCACATTCCCTCCGTTGTAGGGGCAGTCTGGGGAACGGAGAGGTGGTATTTAATTATTTACTTTTACACTAATTACTCTTCAATGGTGATTGTAAACTTGTTCTGTGTTTTCTCCATACGTTAGAGAATAAATGCCTGTTTCCCAGCCTATTTTAGGTAAATAAATTCTCAATTTCCCGGCCAGAGAGGTCCGAGTTGGTCTTGTATGTCGTACAAGTAGTACAAAACTGAGGGAAGTTGAGAAGAAATTGAAGTGGAAGAAACTAGTCAAAAATAAATTTATAATGGATCTGGTTTTAATTAAGACACTCCTGATTTTACCGAGACATTGGGTGGGTTTGAATAATTTCTAATTTTTCCAAAAATGTTCACTTTGCTGCCTTTATTGAAGTGAAAATTTTTGCAATGGGTATAGGATCTAAAAGACAGATTACCTTAATTACAAGTTGACAAACGTGGAATTTTCTAGTTTAGTCCCCAACATCAGAGATTTTCATCAAGTCTACAAGAAAACATCCTGTTGTTCTACATAAGCTGAATTACAATTGTTACATTTTATTAAATAAATCTCACTACTATCAATTTAAAGGTACAAATGATTTATTGAAAGGGAAAAAAGGTTTTGGGATGGTATTGTTATGTTATAAGTTCACTGATGTTATATTTGAATCTTTCCATCTTTTAGATATTCATCCATTATATGTATATTTATGATTCTTTTTTTTCAAAAGAGTTTTTCGGGGAAGGCTGTATCATCAAGAATTGCTCGATGGACATCAATGTTGGGCCTGATGGAAGTTTTGGGTGGGGCTCAATCATTCAGATCAAAATATCAGTCTAGAGATGCTACTGATTGGCAAAGACTTTCTCTGGTAAATTTTACTACTTTCCTGGTTGGACTGGTTTTATGGTCTCGCCTCATTCTCTTGCAAGCTGCCATCTATCGACGGCCAAAGATTACTTTTTTTTTTTTTTTTTCATTTTCTAACTTTTCGGTTTCTTAAAGTAGAACCGAAATGTGACTTCAAGAATATTAAAGAAGAGTAGTACAAATTAGAAATTTTCATTAAAAATTTAAGGCGTTTTCAGAAAAGGCTAAGGTGAGAAGGTACTTGGTTTGGAGCCAAAAATGACAAATTTCAATTATTAGTTTTTAGCAGACTTTAAACTCTGCAAAATAAGAACATGTGGTCGAAACAAAAATCAGAGCATTGTATCAACTATAATTTGACTTTATTTCTGACTTTTGCGCTGGGTGCACGCCCTTCTGCAGGCATTTGTGAAATTGATAACTTCACTACGATTGACGTAGATTTCGAACGATGTCTTATTTTAAGAGTTAGTTTTTATACCTTCTGTTGGTACCAATGAGCGGCTATTATTTTTTTGTTTATGGATGTGAAAGTTTGTTTATGTGGTTTGGCGCATACAGTTTGCTGTATTTTGTGTTGACGAGTGCTGTCGAGATGGAGGCCAAAAACTTTCGGCAAGGGGGAAATTTATGGAATCGCTTTACGCGAAAACCAGGAAATATCAAAAGTGCTACTGTAGGGAATCAACAATGAATAATGAAGGATCATTGTCGTTTCCCCAGTTGCGTGACACTACCTGAGTGCGAATCGAGAAATATGTAATTCTGACTCACCTCCTAGTGTTTGAGAAAAAAAATGAATACCCCAAACAATTATTTAAAAATGAATTAAATAATTTCAGCGAAAGTAATGGAAAATTGAGATCTGTTTTGTGTTTGGACATTGACCTGTTGTCGAAGCATTGTGTGAATCACAAATTTAAATTTTGTAAGTGACCCAAAAACTATTTTTTTAGGATCAAACAAAAAATTAGGACTATGATGCTGTAATTACCTTCAACAATGGGGTTGCGGCAGATTAAAAGTGCTGAAACAACAAAGCATCCAGCCTGATTCAATTCAGAAAGCCTTCCCAGACATTGATCACACAAGAGTCAAGAGAGCAAACTCGTAGAAGAAATGGAAAAATGGGCAAGAAGACTTAAAAGAAAGAACACAATAGAAACAAAAGATCCAGAAACCAACACTATGAGGCAGGAATGTTTTAAATCAACATTCTCTATAAGTAAATGCTGTTCAAACTTTATATCGGGTTTTCTAGTTTCTCATTTTTCATTTTCTAGTGCACATTACACAAACCACTTGCCTTACTAAGTAAACTTTTTGTGAATTAATAAGACTATAAACTATAAAATAAAAAGGGGATTTTGGTTTTCTTCATATTTTTAAAATTATGTATTGACTAAATTTGTACGAAAATGCAACTTTTTTAAATTGTTGTATCTTCACAATATTATTACAATTGCAATAATAATTATTATCGTAGAAAACATTCCTAAAACCTATCTTTAAAAGTGGTTTATTTTCAATCGTTTTTTAATGTACAAGAAGTTACTGAAATTAACATGGGCGGAATAGGCAGTACTTTCTCACCTAGCGTTTCAGAAAATGAAAATTTGAAGCTCTTTTTCATAGGAATCTATTGAGCTTTTTGAAAACTTTCAAGTAATTCGTAGAATTTCCACTCACAAATACAATAATGTATAAAAATTCATTGAAATGTCATATAACGACGTGAGATGTTAAAAAAATATATATTTGTGAAATTTTTGACAAAAATGAATACATAAAAATGAACTTAGTCATATTAAACATTGCTATTACCACTATCCGTTGTAAAAGAAAAAAAAAAAAAAAAAAAAAAAAGGAGCCAGTTTTGAAAAAATGGCGAGTTTTTTGAAATGCGAATATTGAGCCATTTAACAAATAGTGTTGAGTTTTGAGAAACAATATCTGACATTACTAAAACACATGTACTCTAAATATAACGTAAGAAATCGCCTCATGTAAATATTAACGTGAGGAGCAAGTAAAAATCAATTTGTAATTTTAAAAAAAACAAAAAAATACAGCAATATGCGTTTATGCCATCGTACAGGGTACATGGCATTACTTCCAAAAATTTTAAAGAAAAATTGGAACTGTTTATGAGGAAATCTTGTTTTAATTATTTTTAAAATTACATATTTCCACGAAAGTTACTAATTTTTTCAGAAAATTACAATCTTAACTAAAGATATATTTCTGACAACAAATTTGTTGAAGGAAAATCTGTCTTCCATTTTATAGTTGAAAAAAGTCGCTGAAAAAAATTCAAACTTTTGCAATTTTCGAAAATCAGAGTGACTGAGAAAATCCGAAATATGCGACCTCAAGTGTGTTTTACTCTATTCGTACAAGAGTTAAAAGAAAAATTTTAGACGTTTTGAGAACATTTTAAAATGTCCAGCGTCATGAAAAGTATCCAAATTTTACAGAACGTTTTCAAAATTCAACTGATGAGATAGACATAGGATTTTTCAATTTGGAAAAGATCGTACTTGAGGGTTATGCTCAGTAGTTTCACAGACGGACTTTCTTTTTTGTTTTCAATTTGTTTTCGGCATCAGGACCGCAAAATGGATTCTGGCTGCTACACCAGGTGTTAGACGATTTATTTTCTAAATTAGCAACTGGATTTATGCCGAAAATCCGGCGTTTTCAATGATTGTGTTAAGAAAAAAAATAAACGTTTTAATCCATTACGTTATAATACCGAGTTTTATTTCACACCTAGAATCGTAACAATATACCGTGAGGACCTGTTGGCCACAGCAAATATCTCCGAAACGGTTTGAGGTATCGGCATTCAGTTTGCGCCAATTTGGTGTAGATGATTGAGAAATAACTTTTTAATGTTCCGGTTTGCAACTTGTAGTTTTGAGATATTAACACAACTTTGATTTTAAATGGAAGTTTACTTTAATGAAAGATATCAAAGAGGCGAATACAGTGATAGTGATATTAACAGAAGAAAATTTTAAATATGCATTTTTCCCAGCAACCACGGATGGACCGGGGAAAAAGCGTTCCTGAGACGTTTCTAGTTTGAAAATGCGTCTGACCTTGTCTGTCCTACAGATTTAATTCTACATTCCGTGTCCCAAACTCGCCTGAGCTAAAGTGCACTTGACGGAGCATACCTACGTTAAGTGATATCGAAAGAAAAACCGGGCGAAACCGTGCAAGTGACAATTTATATTAATGAAATTTATTTAACAAATTTAAATTAATTTAAATGACGAATAATAGTTGACATTTTCTCTACTATACTAAATAGGAACAAGTGAAAAAAAGTGTCCTTTAGTAATTTTAATGGGTATGGAATGAGATAAATTCAAGTGCGGAATTCTTGTACTTAGATCTCATATTTCAGTAAAAATACATTTTGTATTAATCAAAGGAAGAGGAATCAGTATGAATGCGACAACTTAATAATGTAAGAGAATCAAAGACCAAATTTAATTTATGAGCGAGTCCGAGCTAAGTCAATTTGGTGCTGATTATCTTAATTTAACAATAAATGCCTACCATGGTAATACAACACAATTTTATTCTCTAAATTTTTTTTACAAAGAATACATTTGCTATTCTTTAAGTCAATACATTTTTTTGTTTATTTATTGTCGCATCAACAGCGATGCATTAGCGACAAATTTAAAAAATACATTTGGTTGTTTTAGTTACAGTAATAACAATTTGTTAACAAAATCGAATGGTTTTTATATTGATGACAATAGTTAATAATATATATATCGTAAATATTTGATTCTTTTTGCAAAAATTAAGTCTTTTTTTTTTGTATTTAGGGGATTCCAAAATTAAAGTAAATGAGTCATCCTGCAGAATTTGTTGTCTAAGTGTTTTTAATGAGGACAGTGGTTAATTACATGGTTTAAATTAAGAAGAGTGGAGTGTCCACAGTTAAATAAGTGGATATGACTCAATTTGCAGTGTCCAGTTCGGATTCTAGTAAATGCTATTTGTTCTTTTCTATTTAATTTTTGGTTACTGGCTTTGAGCATGGACCACTTGCTGCTCCATCTGTCTTTCATTAAGATTTCAACATGTTTCCAGATTTCATTGAATGTACAGGAGGTTTTAATAATTCCGTTGCTGTTTTCTTCGGTCGCCGATTCAGTCACAAGATTTGCAGTTTCACTTCCTAGGACATCATTGTCTTCAGGACCGAATTTGATCATAACAGACTTCCCTGCTTTGACAATATGGTAATGCAATTCATGTCTGATGATTACCATTTCGAGGTTATGAATATTATTGTGGATGTTCTGTCAATACATTAAAGTCAAACAATTAAAGAAAATATTCACAACATTACAAGTTCATTAACATTAACAAAACAAATTTACTTTCCCACAAAAGTATAATGGAGTCTGTTTTATGTCCTCAATGTTTTTAAGTCCACAGCAATATCATTTGCAACCTTTTATTTATTTATTTAACGTCAAAAACAATTAAAACTGCGTATGACGTGCTATGAAGAAAAGGAATTGTGTGCACATTTTCAAATTCTGTGATCGCTACATAGTCATATACTTAAAAACAAACTCCATATAAAATCTATTTTCAAGGATAAATAAGCAATAAATTTGTTATCCATGTTGTCGTTCGAATAATACTTCCTGCCGCGACAACATGGAAACGATAATTGAATAACTGTATTTCCCACTGAATTCCGAAGACGTACAGATAATAAGTTACATTTATGTCCCGAAGCAAAACAAGGGGCCATCTCAGCATTTGCTCAATGGATCAGGAAACTGGGCGAAAACCTGATCGAGATGGGGATCATTGACCCGAGGCTTGTACAAAAAGTTGTTACAGGTTGTTTATAAAATTTATACAGTCCAAAATTAAAAATGCATTATATATCATTGTTAAAAATTTAAAGGTTTTCTTGTGATGTCATATAGTCTCTAATTGTATAGAAACAGTTATGCAGCAGAAACGATTTCACTTTTGGTTTAAACTTTTCTATCGAATTTAATCGTTAATGTCATCGGCAAAGTGTTGTAAAATAATGAAAAGTTTGTATGTGAATTTTCTGAAATGAGCTGTTTATACTGTACCTGATGAATATGATTTCTACGTCGAGTGTTAAGTAATAGACACGGCTTTTCTGAAAATATATTATCCCTCCGAAAAGTCATTCTTAAAAAAAACACTGATTCGTAAATCAACAGAGAAAACATGTGGGGTATGGCTATTATTCGTACAATTCTTTTTGTAATCTGAAATTCTGGGGGCTATAAGATGTATTTCCGAGAATATTATGCAATATCTGAAGGGAAAGAACTTTTCGAAATATACACAACGAGCAGTATGAAGGTGACTGAATTTGCAAGAATTTGAACGCGTAGCATAATGAACTTAATTTTGTGTTCAATTCATTAAATGGACGTTCCATTTGGTTTGACTAAAATTTAGAGACCTAAAATTTTGTTTCCTTAACATCAATGGTACACTGTTCATTTTCAATGATAATTGTTTATTTGAAATGGAAAACTGCATGAAAACCGTTTTTTTTTCGTTTACTATTAATTTTTTATTTCGGAAAACCCAAATTTGAAACATTGATATTGTACTATTTACGGTTTGTAAATAGTATAGTATAGATATAGTATAGTATAGTATAGTATAGTATAGTATAGTATAGTATAGTATAGTATAGTATAGTATAGTATAGTATTTACGGTTTCGGTAACGTAAATGGGAGGTTTTGTTGCGCCAAGAGAGGTCCAAGTAGTTTGAGGACGTGTAAGATGGCTGCACCAGCGCCAATATTTTTTCATGTGATATCTGACGTCACTATCTGCAAACGTTGAAAGGAGCGAAAATTTACAAATTTTAAACGATGTTCGAAAACTCAGGCAATTGCATTGCAGCCAATACTCGTATCCTTCCATTTTATCCTGAATTCGAGACGGCCTAGAGACATTTAGGAAAGAAAGGGGGCTGAAAGAGTGTTTTTCCCTTTTACTTTGCAGAAGAAACCATAAAATATCAAAGGTTCGTCAGTTAGTACAAATGTTTCCAAATATTAGGGAACAAAAAAAATAATTATTCAAACGACGAAAATAAATAATTTGCCGTTATGAATTCATGACGTCTTTTCCCACAATTTTTTTAAAAAGTAAGGAATGTAAGTTTACTGTAAGTATTTTATTTTGTAACTATAATTGTACTGAATATGGCAGTTATATATAAATTTCAATAAAATTAATTGTTTAGAATGTAGAACATTCTGAATAAGACACCCATTTCATATAATAATACATTTCAAATTGTTGATATCCACTAGATTCCAATATTGTTATAATACATTTTAAAATTAAAAACCCCTATAATTATGTATGAAGTTGTTAACTTGAAATATGGAATTAATATGTAGGATGAATTTATTGATGCAAAATTAAGATGTTGTTAAATGTCTCAGTAATATCATGAATTGTAAATTCATTACAAACTTAATATAAATTTTCTTTTGCAGAAATACTTGTTACATGTGTGGTCATGGTCCCCAATCCATATCTGAAAGAATCATTTCCACTGCACTCCACAAACATTTTCCATCAGCACCATTACATAACAGCACAATAACTGGCTGTGATTTCTGTATCTTCCACCAATATCTGAATGACCAAATGATAGAAAAGGATCACCTTGTGCTCTCTTCCAAGAGAGTGACTATATGAAAAGCACCAAGAACAGTTTCCTATCTGCTTAGAGGGTAGGACTGTTCCTTCCAAAAGTACGTTTTCAAGTCATTAAAAAAAAAAAAATTTTGGGGAAAGGGGGAAAAATATCATTTTATACTCTGTGCTGTAAAAATACCACTGCAACTATTTTTTTAAAAAAGTTAATAAAGAATTGAACAGTAGAGAATTTTATCGTAAATACTTCAAAATGGCAACAATCTTAATCAATAGATTTCGCAACAAGTATCATTTCTTTTTATTACAACAGTATTGCTGAACTTTCTTGGCATGGTAATGTATCTGCTGAACAAAATTTATAATTGAAAATCAATGGATGAAACTTATGAGTATCATTATCTCTTGATGACAGATCCACCAAGTGGTCCAGGTGACTTCAGGGAAATTATCTCCCCAACTCAATCTGAGGGTTCCCATTCAGGTAAATTATTATTTAATTATCTTTAATTTTTTTTCAAACAACATACCATTTTCATGGAACATTTTAAATTAATTTCTTATATCAAAATAATTTTTCTAATGGCTTTACTATACAATTGATGCTATAATTTTTTCCCGGTGACCTAATGGTGGAAGATGCAGAAGGTCCTTTCCAAAGACACATTTGAAGAGGATGGCACACAGTAGTCAGGTACAATCTTTGGGTACACCAGACACACCACTGCGAGGGGTTCTTTCGAAATTTAAGTTTGGCTCTAGAAAATACAATTTGAAAAGAATAATGGGTTATCGCACAGGACAAACTATTTAGCAGCAAACATCAGCAGGAAAGCAAAAAATACACAAAAATAAAAACTATCTTCACATTCTTCATCAAAACGTACAGTCACTGAAAAACAAACTCAGTGACATAGAAGTATACTGAGGGGAGCTGAACCACATTTAATACTATGCTTTACAGAACACTTGACCAAGAACAATTAGACAAACACATTTCCAGGCTTTTCTTTAGCTAGCAGCTCATGTTGAAATATTAACAAGACATCATGATATGGTGGAATGCATTTTATTAAAGATAAAAATTTGTTTTGCACCTACACCAATCACACTCACTCATAAAAGAAAAGACTTTGAAAATCTATCACGGACATAACTGGAATAAAACATAGGTCCATGAAAGTCAGCCCAACTGAAATCTGAAAAACTTCTTAAAACCTCAAATTATTCTAACAAAACTTAAAAACGAGACAGTATAAAAATTTTTTTAGTGACTTCAACATAAATTGCCCCACTAATCCAGTAACGTAAAACTATTTAAGACTACTAAAAACATACAATCTACAAACAACCATAAATACACCCAAACCCAAAAAATCCAAAAAAAGTAGCACTGCAATATATCAAAAAAATAGATGCAAATAAAATAGTTTTTCTTTTCTACATTTATTACCGTTCAGTGACCACACTGCCAGATTCTAACACTTCAAATAGAAACAAAATCACAGAACAGACAACACAAGAAACTAGAAACTATTCCAAGGAAACATAATAAAATTCCAAAAATTACTCAGATTTCAAAATGAATGAAGTATTTAAGGCAACTGACAAACAAAGTTAACTCATTCATAAAATATCTTAAGACATTTTAATGACACGTTTTCCCCAAAAAATCAGGAAAATTTAAAATAATAAAAAAAAAAACGTGGATTACTAAAGGCATCAAGGTCTTGTGAAAGAAAACGCAACATGTATAAAATACTAGATGAACAAATGTAACCCAGTTCTTTTATACTCAAAAAATACAATTCAATCCAAAAAAATAATCAAACAAGCGAAAAATTTTGACAAATGAAAATTTCATTAAATGCACATAAAAAACAAGAGCTATGGGACATTATAAAAAAAAACAGACACTAACAATAAAGAAATATAGAGCTCCCCCAAAACCAAACTTTTCAAGACCCACAAGGAATTGCTACATATTCAATGAACACTTTTCACAATTGGTAAAGTTAGATCTCAACATTCCCAAACAATAAAACACACCAGACAAACACTAATGTTTCACAAATTGCAATCCATATATTTATATGAAACCACCTCTCTGAAATTTTTAAAATCATTGGGCAAATGGAGAATAAAATTTTCAGCAGGCCTGGACAACATTCCCGATTTTCTTATCAAACACAGTGCTCCAAAATAGTGCAACTGTTGTCTCAATTTTAATTACTTTTAAAACAGGGATATTCCCAAATGTATTCAAATGGCAAAATTAAACCTTTTTTAAAAAAGGCAATAGTTATGATCCAATGAACTAGACCTATCTCTCTGCAATCAGGATTTTCAAAATTCTGGAAAAGCTTTCAATGATAGACTCAAACACTTTCTCAATGCAAATAATATCCTTAAAATGACAACATGGTTTCAGGTGAATAGATCTACAGTAGACAGCCATTTTTTCCTTTTAAATGACATACTTATTGCACTAAATCAGAAGGAAATTGATTTGGGCCCTTTTTATGATTTGTCAAAAGCCTTACATTATTGATCACATATTTAACAAAACTAGAAATGCTAGGATCCGAGGCATTGCAGGCGAGGATTAAATCATATTAATCAATCCGAGCCAAGTTACCTCCAGCACACTAAAGATAAAAAAATCTCCCCATACTACTCAACCCCCAGATGATAAATTGTGGGGTCCCTAAGATCCATCCTAGGCCAAATTATTCCTATATACATAAATGACATGCCTTTGTTTAAAAATAACAAAACAATTTTGTTTGAGATGACACAAACATAATCATAAAAAAACACAACAATTATTAGAAAAAACTCAAGAATTTGACATTCAATTCAAAGGGTGGATGATAATCAAATCAAAATTGCCCAAATTTTATGTTTGAAAGAGTTCTTAGAATATGAGAAAAGCAGAAACTGTCTGAGGTTTTATCCATTAAAAATTAGTGATCACTTCATCCAAATTCTAAAGAAAAGATAGAGTAAAATTAGCTGCAATTGTTTAGTCATAAAGTTTCCTGTGAATTGAGCTACTATGCCCAAAAAACTGAAATAAATTAGCTAAGATCTGCAGAATCATTTTTATAGTTGATAAACTTTTGATACTTTTAATGCTTCTTCAGTAAATGACAAGGAATTGAGAACCCTGTCACCAAAATTCTAAACACCATTTTGGAGTACATTTTGGGAAGTCTAATGATTGAAATTTGTGGTACGGCCTTCTAGCAAAAAGCTCAAAAGAAGCCTCCAAGTCAATGTTTAAATTTTGGCAAAGAAAATTATCACTAAACCATCCCTTTTGGGAAAAAGGTGAGGGGAAATGGGAGTGAAAAGTATGAAAACTAGAAATCTAATCTAGATCCTTTAGAAAATTTTTTTTTGGGACTGTTAGGGGGGAGGCTGCACACACCCCACTTCAAGACTGTGGATATTTTCAAAATTTTAATGCTAAATTCTTATGCAATGAATATACCAATTAGGAAAGGTAATGTTTTATATAACAATATTGTTCCCACCACAGATTTGCTGAACTCCAAATCTGCCAGTAGTGAGCCTGTTCATTCACTGGGAAAATTTATTGAGGGAGGGACATTCAACTTCTTTAGCTTTACTTGTTCAGTGAGCAGGAGGTGAAGCTTGCAGATTGGGTGAATAAACTCTGTAATGAAACCACAGAAGGGTTATTTGGTTCTGCCCAAAATTTACTGATTTCTTTCCTTCGAAAACGTTCAAATTACCATTTCCCCTCTTCTTGTTTCCAAAGTATTTACCTCTGTACCCATTCAGAACCTTCCTTGAACAACACAACGTGTGGCAAGTGTACCGCTTTAAATTCAACTTTGGCTCGGATATGTTTAAAAATTTTTCTTTTAACACTTCAGCAATTACAGAAGTATGGGTACAAGCCACACTTGTCTGAGGAGTTGAAGGCTTATGCCAAGGCTATTCCTCTTCAAGATCTTTCTTGCAGCATACATAAAGATGAATTATGAAGCAATTTTAAATTTTATCATTGATTTTCAAAATATTCAGAAACATTGACACCTTATTTCTTCTTAATGTCATAATGCAATGACAACTTTCAAAATGTTACAAGTTAGGTTTAATAGCATATTCAATGAGTGTGGTTAATTATTGATATTAATTTTAGTCTCCTTTTATTATTGTGATTTTTTATATTGTGTGCATTCTTTACAAAACATTTTATTGCAACTTATTTCTCTGCAATTTTGAGTTCAGTCTTGTTTAATTGTTTTTTAAGATTTCAAGTTTGTCAGTGCTTTGATTTTTTTTAGGTTTTGAACTAATTTTGTTAAATTTGTAATGTAAATAATAGAATGTTGGTTGGTTCTGTGATAGTATATTAAATAATAATTATTCATTTCCTACGAAGCATATGCATGGAACGTCTAACTGAATGGCAAAGAGTAATACGCTTTCCGTATGCGACTACCGCGACACATACGAAAGTCATTGCAACTATTTGGAAGAAGTTACACGACGGTCCGTCGCGGAGCTTGATAAAATGTGATCATGCAACACCTAGCGGTTAGCCCAAAGAGGCTGTTGTGTTAGTTTTTAAGATTAGATATAAGTTAGTTTATTTAAGATAAAGCCCTCCTCTCCGCTCCAATAGCTGAAAAGCTGGAGCTTATGTATCCGGAAATGTAAATAAATTCCTGCCTCGCCAAGGGTATTGGCGAGGGGAAAATGAAAAAAACACCTAGCGGCACTACCGGGAAACACGCTGAATGTCGTAACAGATTCCACCGTGAAAACAACACTAGTATTGGACACACTCAGAGAAGAAGGCTTTACACTAGTGAACAAGAAAGACATGAAGACGTACTTTGCATACAACGGATCAAGTACCATAGATCTGGTCTTCTATAAAGGAAAAGAAATAAAGATACAGGAACAGAAAGTACTATGGTCATCACCGGCAACACCAATAAGAAAACACGTACCGGTAGAGACAACTTTCAGCCTACCAAAGACGCAACCACATGAAAGAAAACAAAAACCGTGCAATATATCCAGAAAAATCGACCCAAATGTCATTAAGGTAAATGATAAATGAGGCGAAGAAGAGAATATCAGAAGGTCAAGTGAATGAAGCAATGGTCATGATAGAGAACGAAATTAGAAATGCCACTATCCAGACAAAACCAAGAAAATCGCAGCCGTGGTTCAACAATGAATGCTACAAACTTAGGAAGGTAACGCTACAAGTGTTACACAAAGTCAGGACACAAGGAAACGAAGATGATCTGAAGGAGTACGCAAAAAAGAGGAAGAATATAAAACATTCATCAAACAACGGAAAACAGATTTCATAGAATTGGAAAGTAAGAAACTAGCGGAAGAAGCAAAATCAGACCCATTTGTGGCCTTAAGAGGCAGGAAGCAAATACAAGCACAAGAGATACATGACTGTATGGAAACATTTCAAAGAAACCTTAACAGAGATAATAAATTTTTTGCTTATTTATCTCAAAACTCTATGACAAGTTGCAAAGACGCATCACCAATCGGGAAGAAATCAAAAGTCGTCAAAACAAAACTTCTCCTCCAGGTCGGAAATGCCATCTTCTCTCTTCTTTTCTTGCAGAAGCACCGCTTCAATCACTGTTACATCGCTGCTTCCGAAGTTAATAAAGTCTAATTCGTTCGTCAATTTACGAATTCCTAGTTCATCCCACGCGTATGCTGAATACTCAACGATCAACAAACTATCTGCTGTTAGCATTCCAGTCCAGTTACAGATAAATTCCCCTAAGCTCTCAATGTCCTTCTAACTCGTTCATACAAAATATTTTAAGTCTAACCGTCCACACATAGCATTCAAATTCAAGTTCTACCACCAATATCTACTCCCCAGTAAATGCTTACAAGTCCCAAAAAAACTCCTAACATTATTTGTCCACGATCCGTTCAACACCACGGCATCAGTCAGAATGAATGCCTATCATATTCTTGCAACCCTTTAAAACTCGCTTCATCTTTTTGATTGTTTTTTTACAGACAAGCTCGATGTACTTCCATGCCTAGCCAATCCCTAAATTTCTTACAAAATGAACTAGCCAAATGCTCCGCTGATTGTCACTGCATGAAGACTGTTGATCTTGACCACGATTTAACTTACCGTTGCTATGCTGGCATATTCACCTATATTTATTCCTATAATTTGATGTTTATAATAAATATTGTATATATTATGTCTCACATATTGGTATGTCACAATATGAATATGTACAATGATTTTTATATACAACGAGAGTAAGAGAAACACAATGGTAAAATACAAATAAAATTCATAGATATTATCAGCACATTATCAGGAATATCCTTTTTAAGGCAATTCAATTGCATCACAATTATGTGCGCATTAGTTAATTCAATGCCCATGTATGCCAGACAGAGCGCGCGGACCCAGACGAACGAAGACAAAAAAGAGAAGGGCGCACGTTGAGTTTGGAGCCAGGGCGCAAACAGAGCTTAGACAGACAGCCATCGATTGGGATTTTGCGTCCCAATCGTTTGTAAGTGTTGCGGATTGTTTAAGTCGTCATTTTCTTACTTCGTGGGTGAGAATGTGTTTGAGGTACAGCTGAGAGGATTCGCTTCCTTCCTTGTGCTCATCGATGCTGTGGAATAATAATATAACGTGATACAATTATATAATCCCCGCATGTTTGGGTCGTGGCTTGAATAATTCCCGATGACTGGCCTTTACTTTGCGCGACTTTGCGTTCGACCTCACGCGGAGGTTGATGCTGAACCAAGACAATGAAATGAATAGAAGGATGGATGTTGGTGATTTGAAAGTTCACATATGAGGGAATGATGGAACATTTCCACACCACAATTACACGATGCGACTTGTAGGCTGTAGTACCAATGGCGCGTTATTCTTTTTGTTTATAGTGAAATTCCCTAGAGGCTATTTCCACTTTTACAAATGTTAGCGATGTAAACTACTTTTTATTATTTTATTTATATTTATTTTACAACACTATTTATAATATTATTCCATTATGTTGTTTAAATTACTCTTTAAATATTTATATTTAATTTTGTGATTGATTATCGGGAGGGAGCGAGTGAATTGGGCCCATACTAACGGTGCAGAAGACAAATTGTAGCCCTCACGCTCACACAGACTGAGCGCGCGCACACAGATCGCCCATAGACAGACAAAGCGCCAATATGTATACAAAACACATCGACGAAATGTCTACACATTGACAACCATAAGGCAAATCAATCAGGCATCATCAATTAAAAGAATATAAATATTACAAATTATATCAAAGGCGCAGACAGACGGGGGCTCTAACTCAGGAGGGTCGCGCAGTTGCAGAGCACGGAGAGACCGACATAGCACATTGCGCGCGGGGCACACGGAGGCTCTTGGCTCTTTCGCCATCGCAACAGGCATGCAAGTGCATAGGAACAGCAAGTTTATAATCTGGCATGCACCAAACTTCGAAATCAGTTCGCAATTATCGAAAACTGCGGCTATCTTGTGTAATTCTACCTTTTAAAAGCGAAAAGGCCGGGAACGCTATTTTTTAAGATAGTTGTGTTCTTCGAGTAGTGGAGAATTGTCGGTTCTGCATCACAACATCCGGTGTAAACAGGAAGTTGTGTTTTGTTGACACCGGATGTTGACATCCGGTGTCGGGTCCAGCGGGTGTGCTGTCGCACCTTGTGCAAGGTCGCACCTTGTGTCGTCACAGCGGAAGATCGCTGGAAGGCCGCGTCCTTGTGTCGTCACACACGCACACACACAGCCGGACCGTGCCCTGCCTGTCTACCAACCCACAAAGCAAATGAGAAGATGAAGATGACAATGTCTGAGATAAAAGGACGAAAGAAAGAAATGAAGAAAACAGATGAATGTTCCCATCCTTGTATTGTAAGACATTGTAAGACAAAGAAGAAAAAAAGCAACAAAAAACAAAAGCGCGAAAATCATCATCGTAAGCGAACATCACCAATCTCTAAAAAAGGTCGTGGGAAGATTTCATCTTCTTCTCCTCCTCCTCCTTCGCAAATATCATCGACGTCATCGAACCACACAAGTCGCATTTATGTTGCGGGATCAACGTTCAACATTGCGCGCAACATGCTGCAAACTGCCTCAGGCGCGCCGTGCAAATGGCGCTTCTTCAGCCCCATTCTTCGTCATCATTTTACGATGCTGATGTTGATGTTACTGATGGTGCTGTTAATGCTGCTTCTGATGTTCATGAGGAAAATCCATCAACAAAAGAAGAAGCCATAGACGAACTATATTCGTTTTTACAATAAATAATTCTATATTATTGTGATGTATGTTCTTTTTTTAAACAAAGACTATATGTTATGTTAGTAAATTTATTCATGTAAATCTAAACTATTTCTCACAAATAAATTATTTTATGTTATAAATATTATTTGTTTCATTTTCCCAATCAAAAGCACCAAGCATGAAATCCTAATCAAATTATCCTTAATATTTAATGTATTAGCAATAATTAAACAAGCAACATCATTTAATTTTGTTGAAGAAATATTTTTTTGTCTTGCAATGGTAAGTATTTCGACTTCAGATTTGCGTACAAGAGTCAAGCAATATTCCGGAAGTTGCATCCGGTCGCGGTCGCGCCGCGGCGCAGCTCGTTTGCTCTTCCCGTCGTTAACGAAGTATTTTTGAGAAGTCGTTGTGAAAGCATGTGCAAGGGATCAGAGGATTAACGACGTGCGATGAACGTTAGAGTTGATAAATTTAAAGACAAGCCAATGAAATGATTGAGTGCCCCGCCACTTCACTTTTCGCGTCGCTCGTTTATATACGCTCCATCATTCTGCGCACGCAGTTGTAACGCAGCAGCAACGTCGTAACAACTTCACGCTTCGCTTCGCTATGGCGCTTGAGATCATTTTTGCCTGCAAGAATGGTCAATACGACCTAGTGGTTGACCTTCTTGACAGGCATCCCGAATATTTAGAAGTAATGGATGTCAACGAACAGCGGCCGCTCCATATAGCGGCCAAGTATAATCGTATGGCCGTATGTGTGCACCTGGTGGGGCGAGGCGCGGTGTTGAACGCCCAAGACCTTTATGGACAGACACCGATGCGTGGCGGTGACGTTTGGTTCGGGGGACGTGTTGAAATTTCTTCTCAACTGCGGCGCTTCGACAAAGGTGCGAGATATCGCAGGGGCAACGGCGGTGGATAGGCTGTTCGGCAAGCCGCCAGTAACAACAGCCGGACACCCGTCATTGAGGCGGGTGTACCTTCAGTCATTGCTGACGAGTCTTGCCTACGCCGTCGGCGGACCGGTGACGGTCATCTATTCAACTCCGTCGGCGGCGACGGCGCAGTGCTGAGCAGCTACCGCTACCGCTACCGCCCGCAGCAGTGCCGCATGATGTGCCCCCGGAATTCGACTCCCGACGCACACCTTCGCCGCCGCCGTCGCTGCCGCAGCCGGCACCTCCTCGCCAGGAGACGCCGCATATCATCGCGCGCCGGGCGGCGCGGCTGCATCGCCCTCCCGTATATCATCGCGGTCATCCGATGCCACCGCCACCACCACCACTCCAGCTCCTCTTCCGTTGAGTCAAATGACGAGAGAGGAGTTGGAGGGGATAGTGCTACTGCAGCAGCAACAGCAGCAGCCGCAGCAGCAGCAGCAAGTAGTGCCGCAGCAGCAGCAAGTGCTGTCGACTTATTCTGGTGAGTGTATTTGCATTTTATAAATGTTCGGTGATGATTTGTTTTCATTGTTCAAATTTTTAATAGTTTTTTTATTACAGAAAATGACAGCCGAAGAATACATCTTAGGAATATAAATAGTTTTATTGTTAACCCCCCAGTTTTTGTTTTTTTTCTTTTCTTATAGTAGATTTAGGCTGTAAATAGTTTTATTGTTAACCCCCAGTGTTGATGTTTTTTTCTTATGGTAGATTTAAGTTTTATGTAAACATATTTTATATTAATAAATAATTGCTATAGAAATTGTCGAAATGCTTTACCCCATCACCACCTACATAGGATTCCTAAAATTTAAAAAAATTAGATTTTCCATTATGAATAAAATAATTGTTTCAATATTAAATTTTCATTGAATAGTATGATGTCTACATGGGAGTGCTTTTAATTCTCTCATTTCAAATTTTAAAAAAAGAAAAAAATTGAATGAATTTCGAAAAATTTAATTTGAATATTATTAATTTTTATTACTTTAAAGAAATGATTTCAATAAAAAATTCCTGATTGATGGCAACAGATTTCCATTATGATGAAAATATACATTAAAAATTGATTGATGGTATCATATTCGAAATGTTTTACCCCATCTCCAATACCTACATAGGATTTCTAAAATAAAAAATTAAATTTCCATTATGAATAAAAGAAATATATAAATTTAATTTGAATATTATTAGTTTTCATTACTTTAAAGCAATGATTTCAATAAAAAATTCTCGATTGATGGCAACAGATTTCCATTATAATGAAAATATATATTAAAAATTGATTGATGGTATCATATTCGAAATGTTTTACCCCATCTCCAATACCTACATAGGATTTCTAAAATAAAAAATTAAATTTCCATTATGAATAAAAGAAATATATAAATTTAATGTGAATATTATTAGTTTTCATTACTTTAAAGCAATGATTTCAATAAAAAAACTTCTCGATTGATGGCATCAGATTTCCATTATGATGAAAATATATATTAAAAAATTGATTGATGGCATCATATTCTAAATGCTTTACCCCATCACCACCACCTACATAGGATTCCTAAAATAAAAAATTAAATTTCCATTATGAATAAAAGAAATAT
This sequence comes from Teleogryllus oceanicus, assembly GCA_964035755.1. Classification (NCBI taxonomy): domain Eukaryota; kingdom Metazoa; phylum Arthropoda; class Insecta; order Orthoptera; family Gryllidae; genus Teleogryllus; species Teleogryllus oceanicus. The sequence goes on along the minus strand of CAXIVR010000010.1, from coordinate 101,169,049 downwards.
ATAAAAAATTCTTTGAATGAATAAATATTAAATTTAATTTGTTTCAATATTAAATTCCATTGAATAGATTGATGATGTCTACATGGGAGTGCTTTTAATTCTTTCATTTCGAGAAATTTCATGTGAATATTATTAGTTTTCATTACTTTAAAGCAATGATTTGAATAAAAAAATTCTCAGTTAGTATCAGATTTCCATTATTATGTATTTCTAATTCTTTAAAGGGGAGAAGGGGAGGAGGAGAGGTGGAGGCCCAGCCTGGAGGAGGTGACATCGGGTGAATGAGAAGACGAGAGTCATCTGAATGTAAACCAAGACATTTATTTAAAATTTTAAAAATACAATAATTTACACAAATAATTAAATTTTAGAAATATTTTTACCATGAAAATCATAACAGTATCTGACCACTTTTTTGTTTTCAAAAAAAGATGAAGTCGAAAGGATATATTAGTATCACAAGCGTATTTGATGGTTAGCGCCAAAATAAATGACGTGAGGCCTGGACTTTAAAAAACCATCAAGACCCATTTCGTCTATGAACGACATAAATCTATAAAACAAAATAAATTTATAATTAAAGTTACAAATATAAAACGGATTTTAAATAAGAACAAATTATGTAAATATACCTTGATGGAAGAAAAGTACTAAATTTCTCATTTATAATCACAGCATAATTTTCATTGTTGTATCTTTCTGATTTGTATCTTTTTGCATCTGTTATTTCATACGCAATTCCCTTGGGAAAATCCTCCCAACGTTGCTTGATTTTGTTTCCTTCGCTCTCGACAATATGAATAGATGTCACTAAAATATAAAAGATTCAATCAATTCATTTTTTTAAATACTTCAAAATTCATCAAAAATAAGTAATTCACTCTACTTACGTCTCTTTGGGAGGAGAATAAATGAACACCGAACAACACGGATCCGCAACTAGACGCGGCGCCGTGGCTTCGGTAACAGATATCGCCGTTGATGAGGATGATGTATGTTCGCCGCTGTTGGGCCTATCGTTGTTGTCAGCAGCATCGATGCGTCGACATCATCCCCATCATCGTCAAACTATTGCCGTTAAATCGATTGATGCCACATCGGCACCAATCATCCTCCTCTCCAAAGTTCATTTTTGTCACTCAGTTCACTATTAAAAAATGGCAGAAAAGGCAATTGAAAAAATTTTAAAAATTAAAAAATTAAATACTTACGATGCCTTCCTCTTCTTCGTCATTGACGATGTCGACGGAATTGCCACGGCGGCAGCTTCTCCAGCTTCCATTTCGAATCTGCCATCTTCGTATAAGAGTAGCAGCAGGAGCAGCAGGAGCAGTATGACCAAGAAAGTCATTTTTTCATCTTGAGAGCAGCTTTATATATATGCTGTGTCTGCGGACATGGTTTCCAACGTTTTTATGTAAATTTAATTTAAAAAAGACGTTATTCTTTCAACGACTTCCGAATCTGCGGTTAAGTGTTTTCCCAGCTCATTTCACGACTTCATTAACGCTTCCGACGGACGTTGTGGTTCATTTGCCGCTGAGGATTTCCTTTCCATAACGATTTCCGTTACCCTCATTACAGAACTCACCGTTTCCATAAAGGTATGTGTCCCCACCACCACCACCACCTCAAACGACTTCAACGCAGTCTAGGGCCATGCTCATCATTCTTCATTGAGACATGACTCAGTGCACATCTGTGACGTAATATCTACGTGCGTAGCGGACGGATCTATTCTTTGGCTGTCACTATTCAAGTCATAAACGGTAAATATTATTTTAATATTTTTTTAGCAAAAATGTTCATTATTTAAAACTTTTTTCAAATTATTAATGAGTTTATCTATTTTTCTTCAGATGAAAAAACAATTGATGAGACGGTATAACCGCGAGCAGCGTGAGTCTGTGATTCGACCGTCAACATCAACATCGACGTCACCGCTGGCGACATCTCCATCACCTGCGATTCGTCAAGTCCATGATAACGGTAAATTTCACAATGAAAATACAATGCTTTCATAGTGGTGTGTTCTCGCTTTCATTCATTTCGCAGACATTCATTTTTTTTTTTTTTGAATTACCCCAGACAACACCAACAACCGACACAACATGTCATTGCAAATGCTCTCCAATGGACGGACGTCGTGCGGTCTTTAAACAGTCGGGTGCAGCGTGGTATCATTGCAAATTCTTTAAATGACATCGATCCCCTCACGTTTCTCAATCGTTGTCAAGTTCCGTTCCAACTCAAGTTGTTTGAACTGTTCTCTCCATCAAGTCCTAGTTTCAAAATATTTGCACAACTCGAATGTCGTTTCATAATTGAGCGAGATCTTCTCGTGACAAACGAAATTGTCGGAGAGATACAACCTATAATTCTGAACGCTCGCGCAGCTGTGGTGGCTCAAAGTGATAATATCCGAGAATTTTTTTTCAGCGTATTTTTCATCCCATCAATTCCAAATTCGATGAGTTTCAGGATCGAGATAGTGGAAAAGCACTGTACGAAATTGTCGGCCTTCATGTTCATATTCATCTTTTTGAGCCTATCGCTCACAGTGGATCTTCATATCTTCCCCTCCCCGATATCATTGCTTGTCGCCGCGCTGTTGTTAATGTACATAATCGAGATGAGAAATGCTTCCTGTGGGCCCTCACATGTGGAGTCTTTCACGAGCGTCTCGGTCGAGGGAATACTACGAATGTAATAGGAAGACTAGAACGTACCACCACGTATCAGTCTACTTTTGACGAATTAGAATCTCATCTCGATTTGCGAGACATCTCCTGGCCAATGTCTGTTCACAATATTAAACGTTTCGAGAGACAAAATTCTAGCTATTCTTTTCATGTTTTCAATCTCGTTTGGCGTTCTGAAAAGAAAACGTGGGACGTCCTGTGCACTTTGCGGAGAGAAAGAAAGAGAACCATTTCAATATGCTGTTATATGTTTCAAATGGTGTGAGTCACTATGTTTGGATAAGAAAATTTGAGCAGGTTGGTGTGTAGGCAACACAATACAAACGAACATAGGATTTTCGTTTGCGAACGGTGTTTGAGTGTATTTCGAACACAGCAGAAACTTGATGCTCACATGCTAGATTGCAGTACCGTGTCGCCAGCACGTTTGACGTTGCCGTCTTCTTCGAGGACCAATTCATGCACTTCAAAAATCAACAAAAACAGCAGAGATGTCCGATTGTGGTGTAAGATGATTTTGAAGCGCTCACCGTTCCCATCTCTTCGTATGAGCCATCGCCAGGCAAATCCTACCTTTAGGCTTATCAAATTCACGACCCCTTTTCGGTGTCTCCAAGTGGTGTGCGATTTTGATGAATTACGCTTCCAATGAATGGTGTATCGCGGGCGCGACGTCGCCAAACAAATGGTCGAACATTTAGTGGTCTTGGCTAAAGATTATCAATTCCTTTTGGATCATCCAGTTTCTCTCCTCATGCGCGAGGAAGACGAAATTGCTTTTCAAAATTCCACCGACTGTCACATTTGCAAGAGTCCTTTTCTTCCAAATTCCGTTCGTGTTAGGGACCACGACCTTTTCCAGGTCGTTTTCGTGGAGCAGCTCATCAAATTTGCCACATCAACTTCCGGGCTCCAAAACACATTCCAGTTGTGATGTATAACGGGAGCGGGTACGACTGGCATTTTCTCCTGCCAGCCTGGGCAGACAGTGGCTACGATCGGCTGAGCGCCATTCCACATAATCACGAGAGATTCGTGTCCCTGTCCCAGAGAATCGGAAGTGTGGAATTGCGCTTTTTAGATTCATTTAAATTTTTAGGAGCAGGACTGGACAGTTTGAGTCAATCCTTGTCCGTTCAAAATTTAAAATTTACTCGGACAGCGTTTCCCGACGATGCACTCTTTGCTCTGGCACGCAGGAAGGGCGTTTTCCCCTACAACTATGTAAATTGCATGACCAAGTTGGAAGAAACATCTTTGCCCCCACGCAAGGCCTTTTTCAGTCACCTCACAAACACAGCGATCTCGGACGCGGAGTACGCTCACGCGCTGGCCGTGTGGGACGCTCTGTCCATTCGAAATGTAGGTGAGTACGCCGATTTGTATTTGAAAATCGACGTGTTGTTGCTCACCGACGTTTTTGAATCTTTTAGAAATTGGAGGAGTACGGAGTGCTTGGAGGTGTACGGTCTCGATCCTGCGTTTTATTACTCCGCTCCCGGGCTCTCGTGGAACGCCATGCGAAAAACAACCGGCGTCACGCTTGAGCTTCTCACAGATGTTGACATGGTTCTCATTTTTGAAAAAGGTATCAGGGGACTCATTGCGGGTGGTCGGGCGCCATGGCGAAGCCAATCACGCAGACGTAGGAGATTCCTTCAATCCATCTGATAAGGAATCTTATCTACTATCCGTAGATGCAAATAATTTGTATGGTTTTAGTATGCGTCATCCACTGCCCACAGGACGGTTTAAATGGTTGACGGATACTGAAATTTGCGCTTTCGACTTGAAGCAGGCGGTCGCCCAGACCGATCGCGGATACGTTCTCGAAGTCGACCTCGACTATCCAGACGAGAATCACGATCGATTGAGCGACTTACCTCCTTGTCCTGAGACACGGGTGCCACGACACGAAAAGACGGCAAGTCAAATTATTGGAAACGCTGTTGCCCAAGCGTCGTTACGTCATTCATATACAAAATTTAATTCAGGCCATAGAGTTGGGAGTACGACTCACCAAAATTCATCGCATTCTTTCATTTACCCAAAGTCCATGGCTTGCCACTTACATGGACCTCAACAATTCACGGCGGCAGCGCGCGTCCTCCGATTTTGAAGATAATTTTTTTAAATTAATGAATAACTCCATTTATGGAAAGTCGATGGAGGTCGTGCGTAATCATCGTCGCATTTATCTCGTGAACAGATGACGTGGGAGATGTGGAGCGAGGAGACTTATCGCAGATCCCGCTTTCATGCGAAGTCACCACGTGCATGGGATCTCATGACCATCGAGTTGCTAAACACAGAAGTGAAGCTCTTTAAGCCCATTTATTTAGGATTTTGCATACTAGAAATTTCCAAATTTAGAATGTATGAATTCTTTTATAAATATTGTCAAAGAGCACCTTCGCGAGCTTCACCTTCTGTACATGGACACCGATTCATTCGTTTTCTCTACCTCAACGAACGTGTACGCTGAGATGAATCGGTGTCCAGAATGGTTCGACACGTCCTGCTTTCCTCCCGATAATGCGTTTCACATCACACCACGCAACAAAAAAGTACTGGGACTGTTTAAGAACGAGTGCGGAAATGATCCCATGGTTCAATTCGTAGGTTTGCGGCCAAAAATGTACTCTTTTCTCACCCGCTCTCAAACGAGCGTTTCCCGAGCAAAAGGAGTACAGCGTTCGATTGTCAAAAAATACAAATTCGAAAATTACCTGGAGTGTTTATTTCATAATCGCATTAGAATAGATAAACAATGTTGCATACGCTCCAAAAACCATCAAAATTATTCTTTTGTCCAAAACAAGCGTTCGTTGTGTGTGGCAGACGACAAACGCTACTGGCTCGATAAATTTTCAAGTTTACCCTGGGGGCATTTCCGCATCATGTATACGTGTCCGTCCGCTCCTTCAGCCTACACGTTCGTCCCTGCAGGCGGGGTTGTATAGAGTAGGCTTTCTCTATCTATTTTTTATTTATGATGTCCATACATTATGCAAAATGTCAGCTTTCCTTCATTTATAGTAAGTAGGCCTTTTCTATGTATTTATTCATTTCTTATTTATGGTGTCCATGCATTATGCAAAATGGCAGTTTTCCTTCATTTGTAGTCTAAAGAGAGAGGAAAGGGTGGGGGGAGCATTTGCAATGTCATAACTCTGATGATATCTTTTATTCCGTCCACAATCGTCAACATGGCAAGACGTGACACGACACTCCTCTGTGAAAACATCGCCAACGACGACAACGGATGTGAGAACGCAGCGGTCACGATGTGGAAAAACCTCGAGAACGTCGCCGTGGACCTCGCCACCGCCGCCTCCGAGGAAAGAGAAGAGGGTGAAAAAAGCGTGAAGATGTGGAAAGGTATTTACGACAAGGCGATTGACATTGCCATCAGCGCGAGGTGTCTTCATGACGAGCAGAGTGCAAAAGACTGGAGTGAGAGGGAAAAGACTATTAACGACACTGTCGTTTCCATGCATGCGGAAGTGCTAGCAATCATTGAATTTGTCAGTCGGCTTTCTAAAGATCCGCTGCACAAGACGGCTCTGCAGCAACGCGTGGACCGCATCCGGGAAATGATTCAGACTCTCCCCTCCCCGAACGAAAATACTCCTCCCGCCTATGAACCGGAAGTCTGTTCGTTGGTGTAAAGTGAAAAAATATGCACGTCTCTCACTCTTCATTCAGTCAGTGTCCGTCAACATGGCAAGACGTGAAGCGAACATCACTGCCGCGAGGCTCGCTTACGAAGACGCCCTCGACGACAACAGCGGGTGGAAGGGTGAGGTGGCCAAGTTGTGGATCAACATCGCGAAGGCCGCAAACGATCTCTCCACTATCGACTGCCAGGAAAATAACGATGCATGGAAAATTCCTAAGCTGTGGGACATCTCCGACTCCGTGTGGAACGTCGCCTACACAGCAAAGCGGCTTCGTCAAGAGCAAACCTATTATTAATGAAAAAGAAAAGACAATATATGACCTAGCCGTTTTCATGCATAATGAAGTTCTTGAGGTCATGGATCAACTCACTGGCCGCCTGCAAGATTCAAAAATCGACACAAAATTCAAGCCGTGTCAGAAAAAGCAACTGCGGAAACGCATGTCCTTCATCTGGAAAGACGTTCAAGCTCTCCCGTCTCCAAACGTCACACCTCACGAAGATGAAGCGGAAGCGAATCCCACAACCTCACATGATGAGACGAAGAAGAGGAAGAGGGAATGGAAGAACAAGAGAAAGAGTTCATCGCCAGCACGAACATTCATCTGTAAAAATTGATTTGTTTCACTGTGTGTATCTATATTTAATATGTTCGACAACAAATGTATATGTTCTACCACATTCCATAGGCAAAGATGCGAAGACATTAGACACAAATATGAAGAAAAAAAGAATATTTTTTGTAAATTATTGTTTATTTTTGTAAATTTAAAATAAATGTCTTGTTTGCATTCAAATGACTCTCTCTCTCTCGTCTTCTCATTCACCCGACGTCACCGCCAGGCAGGTCCTCCACCCCTCTCCTCCTCCTCCTCCTCCCCTAGTCGACCAGTATCTTTTTTTCCTTCAGGGGTTGGTAGACAGGTAGGGCACGCTTCCAGCGGGTGTGTGTGTATGTGTGTGTGACGACACACAAGGACGCGGCCTTCCAGCGACCTCCTCCTCCCACTTGTCTCACAGCCTTTTTTTCAGGGGTTGGTAGACAGGCAGAGCACGGTCCGGCTGTGTGTGTGACGACACAAGCACGCGGCCTTCCGGCGACCTTGGGCTGTGACGACGCAAGGACGCGACCTTGTGACGTCACACGGCCACAGGCTGACAGACCCGACGTGCACCGGATGTCAACATCGAATAAAGCAAACCACAACTTCCTGTTTACACCGGATATTGTGATTTAGAACCGGCAATTCTCCACTACTTCTTCGTAAGGAACAGATAGCTCATTAATCATTGCGGAAATCGGAAATACGAGAGCAATTTTCTGTTCTCTGGAGCGCCCTGACTGACTTCGGCAAAATAGATACCGCGCGGTGTCAGTGCACGACGCGTTACAGGCCAGAACACACAGGGCATACAGCTTCTCGATCGGAGAACGCCCTGGAAGACTTTACGCTGTTATTACTTGTTTAATAAAGAATTATCCATCAGTGATTTCTCAAAAAATGATTGTAAAAAACAAAATATAGTGAAAAAAATATTAAAATGCGGAAAATTCATTATAGGCACTTATAGGCTCTTAACGCTCGATTAGGGAATTATCTCTAAAATAGGCATTTCTAGGCATTATAAACAAAAGTCATTCTTGAGATAAACATTGATAATGGAGTAAGTTGCCTAAAAATATATTCAAATAAATAAAATAGGCAAAAAGGACAGCCATGACTAGTTATTAGGTATAAACACATTTTTGTTGTCGAATAATTGTCCAGCATATTTAATGATTTTGATTTTTATAACTTAAAAATGGAGAGACTTCAAATTCAACAGCGGAAAGGGACTTTATCTTTGTTTCAATGAGGTTCATTCACTACTAGAATCAAACAAAAAGAAAATATCGTTTATTTTCATTTGTATTTGAAGTACTGTAAGTATTTCTTTTTTAAATACATCTATTTTAAATACATTGAAACATACCCCTAACTGCTACAATTATTGGGAGATTCGTCGTAACCCGTTTCCAAATTTCTAATGACATGGGTGCCAGGAAAAAGGTTACGATAATATTTTAACTATTATTACTCTGATAAAAGACTGAATATTATCCTAGCTGGGTCGATGGGTCACGTCAGAAATAATCGCTATTATCTCTTAATAGTGATTACCCGATCTGCCATCTATACAGAATGGCGAGGAATCTGAAAACCTTGAATTGGCCAATGAAAATCATTTTATCTTTCGTTCAAGAGAAACTTAATGTTTACTTCTATCAATATAGCAAATAAAAATGTAAAGAATTTACATGGAGAACTTTCTTAGTCATATCCTGGTTCGAACCTTATACGTGATTCTGGTCTTCGCGTGCTCTTGATTGGTGGTTCCTCGAAGAAACGGCTTCCATTCTTCTATTTGAAGCTCCGAAATCCCGAAGTCCAATTACCACGAATCTTCTTTTCTTCTTTGAAAACGAACACCGCCGATTCACCGCTTCGCACCACTCAAATATTTGTTCCAATTCCACTATATTATGTCCGATGCCCGATCTCACCGTATAAATATCCAGTGCTTTTATGATTACACCGCAAAACGATCTTTAGTTATATCTTCCCGTTTATAGCAGAAAATAGGCAGAAGTTCGAATCGTTTGTAGACCGCATACATTTATCAGTTCAGAATGATTAAGAGTTCACTCGCGAAAAACTCAAGTCTTATTTTGGTACATGAAATATTCGGAACTCCGACACGTTCCCCAAATCTTGAAGTATCGCAAGTTCACTTCTGGTTCTGCTAGTCGAATATGTCCCTCCAGTCCGATTCTTGCTCTACCACACATGTTCAAAGTCCTAACGCGCAAATTAATCTGTTATTCACGAGCGAACTGCTCACTGTCACGACATGCGACCGAATGATTTTTTCCCTCCCTTTTCAAACCCACAATGCCTCGCCTTTCTTTTATTTGACAAAATACCCAAACTTCCATTTTAATAATCAATCACCTCTTCGGTCAGATGAATATTTATCTATGACAACAACCACGATGTTACTAAAGGCGCCATATTGCCTATTATTTGCCCCTAACCATTTCGCCCAATACGACAAATATTCTGTAATAAAAAATGTCCCCATATTAGTATGTCACAACATCTTTAAAATACATGTCCAAAAAACTCAAAAATACAATTATTCAAATATAAAATGTATTTCAAATACGTTTTCAAATACAAATATTTAAATACTGCCCAACTCTGATAACAAAGGTAGCCCAATGTATAACATCTAGATTTAGGATTTGTGTATGTGTATCCCATGAAAATGTTCAACTAGTATGTGAATTTGTAAATACTGTATTATTGTATATTACTGTATATTTTGTAAATGTGGTCGCCAATGACCTAGCTGTTTATAAGGCGACCTTAAATAAATATTTTTTTAAAAGGTAGTAATATTAGCATTTTAGTTACGAACGAGAAACAGTTTTCCCGGCAATTTTCAGCTCAACGATACGAATGGGTTGTTTCTCTCCTGACCTCCAAAGGCGTGTGACAAGGCTTATCTCTCGCTTCCTGATGCTGACATACTGAGAGCCTTCGATTCCCAAGTATTGGAGAGTCCCGGCCTACACAAGGCTTTGACAGAAAATGGTCCGGGAGCGCTCGTGGTCCGCTGTGGCATTCTGCGCGTTTATAGTGTGCCGTGACTTCGGAGCAAATTACGAGGATAATGAATCCTTACATTCGCCTTGAAATGGTGCCTTAACATAGAAGAAGAAATCTGAGAAGACGGAGAGGAAATCTGAATAGAATAAGGATAATGGGAAGATGCTTCACACATTGCTTGTGAAATCCCAAAGACTTTCTTCGGGCTTGACAGGTTTTTGTGAGCATGATCCTTTTTCGCGGGAAAACAAGAAAACCTTACATTTTCAGATGTTTTTGCAAACTTCACCTTTTTTATCGACGACACGTTTGTTTCTGAAATATTGGAAAATGAGTAACGACGAAAAGTAAAGAGGAATCCGAAAAAATGATAGTAATATTTTCACTATTGAACTCCATAAATAAACTTATTACAGTTTACCATTGACATTCACTTACGTGCGCCCTAGGCTGTCAAATGTTTCAGCGTCCTTTTTAATTTTTTAACATAAAAGTTATTTGTAATATTTTGAAAAAATGGTATGATTTGTAATGGATGGAAATGTTGTATACGTATAAATAATTGATTATATATTAGAATATTTTTATAACATTGAATATTTTTAGGTCAATACATGAAAAATATAAGGTAAATATAATAGAATATATGTTGTATATTATTTACATTTTGATACGAACAAAATTTATATTAAATTCAAAATAACATTTAAGTGTACATATAAAATCTACATTGTCGTACGGAATCTCGTTTTCTCGCTTTACCTTTCGGAAAATTTCTTCAGTGTCTTCAAACTCTACCCGTCCCAAAATGTCATTTTCTATGTATCATAAAGATGAATCATTCAATGTGTTTTGTTTAAGACTGGATCTCAAATAATTTTCTACGCGCTTCAATGCAAAGAAAGATCATTCGCCACTTGCATTTGTCACGACTGTCCCCCTTATCTTGTGATTGATTGACGCCGGCCCGGACGTAGCTCAATCGGTTGAATTGGATGGTGGAAGGAAGTTGATGAAAGTTGTTTCAATCAGATTGAAGTTATTCTAGGTTAATAAATGTGAGCTTTATTCCTGACAGGTGTCAGAGAAGTTACACTGTGAATTTTAAGTAAAAATAACCCTACCTAATGAGCTCATAAAAAATTAAATTAAATTAAATTACAAATTGGGTTCTTATTCTTAAATCACAATAGCCAATGCGCGGCAACGCTTACATAAAAGAAGTTTTTAGAAGAGCGCTAAACCCTGAGCGCAGGTTTATTTTGCCTGATGGCGGCTGATGGCGAGAGAAGCCGGCGCTTCGGTAGCGGGGTGTCCTCAGATCGAGTGGCCTCATCAGCCTGAGGACTGCGACCTCGGGGAAGAGGCCCTTGGCAGCCGTGGTGGCGTCTCCTACACCGGTCACGCTGAGGCAACGCCAGGCCGCGTCAGCTAGAGGAAGCCCGGGGTGCTTGGGCCGTCTCCACCTCTCGGAACGACTAGCGGCGACACCATCAGGTATCCGGTTGGCGGCGTGGCTCAGAAAGATGACGAAAGTCACTAGAAGATACAGGCGAAGCATTAACCTGGGGCTAGCTTGGCGAAATAATAACTGGCCGTTTTATGCACAGTGGCGCAATGGTCACGAATCAAAGTACCAACAATCTCGGCGAAACGATCTGAAACCGAGAAGCCATTCCTTTCTGTGCGTGAGCCTCTCGTGAAACTCCTCGGCCGAAAATCAAATCGAGAGTGTCTCTTGGATTTTGCTCCGTGCGTTCGAGCCCTTTGGTTCCCCCCTCCCCAAATTGCTTACTTGCTTTCGAAATCACCCCTTCCCCTGTCATTTGTGATCTGATTGGCCTAAGCCTGTGGCGTCGTGGTTAATTCTTCACCAATCAGATGTCAAGATTCTCTAAAATTTTCCGTCAATTCGACCTTTTCCCTCTCACTCTATCTTTAAGTGTGTGCACGTGTGCAATGGCCGTTTTCATAAACACTCTTTTCAATAAACAGAGTTAATGTACTTCCCGGCCGGGGAATCACCTAAAGAAAAATATCGGCTTCGAGGACAGTGAAGCATACATAAGGGTGGGCCCTGTCCGCGCGCAGCTGTAGGTCGTAAATCCCTTAAGGCTACGACACTAGTACCGACATAGTTCCATTTGTCGCCACCACGTGGCAGCACTAAAATAAGCAAAATTTACTAGACTGATAACGTCTGGCTTGGTATCCGTTTTCGATCTAGCAAAAAGTGCATTGAACTCCTTTTAAAAATAGAATTCACGCTACGATGCCGTTTTCAAAAAGATTTCCAAAAATTTTTGAAAACGTTTCTCATAGTTCGGGAAGAAATTAAAAAATGTGGGCTTATAGCGCGATGGCGACGTGCTTCCTGAATCCAACGCCAGCGTAATCATGCTAATCGGATGAATAGGAGCGGCAAGTATAATTTCGGAAGACATACCTGACGCCCTCCCCTTTTTCCCACCGTCACCCGACCCGCGCCTCGACGCGGACGAACGATAAACCCGGCCGCCTGCGGCGACCGAACTTTCAGACAGGCAAGCTGGGCAGTCAGTCGCACAGTCTCAATATTTTCTTCACGTGTCAAACTAGTGATGCTGTAACACAGCCAGCAGTCTCGTAATGTATAAAACTATATATCTTGTTCACATATTTCCGTCTTCCTTCGAATACCATCAGAAGTATTGTTGATTCATTGTTCATCGACGCGCTGTGTGATATCGTAAACAATTATTTGAGGCGGTACTCAAATATATCGATTCCGGTTTGAAACTGATTTCAAAAAGAAATGGAATTAATTGTGTAGATATCGCAATATTCTATGCCATAACATCTTATTTTATACATTTTACTTCTAGAATCTTCCGTTATCATTCCTCTACCAGAAGTATGAGCCGAGATTACGTACGAGCTCTTTTATCTTGCGACTCGATTTTTTGATCTCAAAACGGCGTTTGTCTTCTTGATAGATTTCACCTGATGAATCTATTTTCCCAAGTAAAATCATGGAAGCTAAATTTTAAAATTGTTTTTCTTTATTTGTTAATTTTAAAACTACTTTCCGACGTGTATAATCGGATACCGTAAAACTCTTATTATCAGGCCTAGTAAAGTAAAGTGGATAAATCCTCTTGCTAAATATTACATTACTTCTTCTAACTCATTGGTCTAGCGAAAAAATACAATACATATGTCCTTGATACCTAAAATCGATTGACACCAAAACATGTCTGTCCGTTAATGGTCAACGCTAACTTAAACCGCTCTGCCAATTTTCTCAATATTGATCTTCCCGAATCTACCTGAGAGAACTCGATCCTTTGGGAGTTTCAAACGGATATTTTAATTTTTGAGGTCCTTTACATTAAGCCTCAAAATCATTTTAAATCACTTCTCAAACCGTCACCAAATTATTTGATTAAATTTTGTCCTCGTTTTACGTACAGATTGCAAGAGAAATGTGATTTATAGTGTTGTGACATCCCCTTATGTTTAGAAAATTGCTAACGTGCAATTTTTGGGGCGTCTTCCTTCAACTATAATATTGATGATATATTTTCCTTACTGAAATCTGTTCTGACAAATCTGAAAATAAGATCATGTTTAATTTTTGAAACTATTTGAGTAGTTTTCGTGCAATTTGGGGCGAAATATAGGCAATTAAAACAATTGTAACTTTTTCTCAAAAAGAGCTCCAATTTTTGTTTAAAGACGATACAAAATATGATGGTGGTCTCATTTTCCTTACCCGCCGTATTTTCGAAGATTGCAAGGTCATGTAAGTTTATTGCAAAACCGCATGCGTTTTAGAGTAATTTAAGAATGAAATTGATGTATATATTAAAATCTCAAAAATCACAACAATTTTTTTTTTCCATGGATAGAAGGACGCTTAAAAAAATTACAATTTTCGTTGGAACTCTATCAATTTTCGAAAATTGCAAATTTAGAAATAATGCCAGAAGTGTGTGTGATGTATCATACTTTAGCTTTTATTGAAATTGTATTGTAAGGATACTTACACCCAGTGTAATTGTGCTAAAATTACTTGTAATGAAATTTGATGTTACATATTGCAGGAAAATCTGATTTTGCATATTCGTTTATTTAGCGTTTCCTTATACATTTATGTCCATATTTGCATTCATTCTACAAATTTTTCCGGACTTACTCGTGGCATATGTATTAGTACTACGCTGAAGCTGGGAACTGAGATTAGTACACTGCTGATCATACATACTAGTTATTGAGAGGGTTGAGCAATATTTAAATACTTGTCTTTGAAATATATATTTTTGTATTTAAAACTTCTATTTTTGAGTTTTTAGCATATCTTTTGAAGATATATTTAAATACATAAAATATATATTTTAAAAAGAAATACTTTGAAATACTGTAAATACAAATGAAAGAAGATAACAAGGATAGTTTGTTTTCTTTGAATCTGCTAGTGAACAGCGACCGAAAAGGTATTGAATACCAGTAAAAATAGCGAGTATTTTTCATGCCTTTCTCAAACCACCTTTATTGTTATATACTAGTAAATACCTCTATTGGACGTCTTTACCGTATGGACGTCAATAAGCGTTATACCGGTATTTTCAATGAAAAACAATAGCTTCCCATTCATACATCTTGACAAAATAAGTTACTTTAGTTAATAATATCTCACAAAATTTTTATTAATCAAATATACTTTCATAATTGTTATTAATTGTTTAATTTATAATTTTGTTTATATACACACACACACACACACACACTCGGTCTCTAATAAGGTAAGAAACGCGAATGATTCCACTAATTCTTATAGGTAAATATAATCTCCACTTCGTCATTTGCACAATGTTCTCGCCCACTGAAAACTACTCACAACCCTCTTCCTGCATGGGCATATCGAATTGCCTAGTGTAACACGCAACCCGCCGAAGAACGCGGCGAGATAACACGAAGTCAGAAAAGTCACGCCCTATCAGAACAGCAGTGTGCCAGGGTGCGACCCTGCTTCAGCTCAGAAGGGAGTGACTTGAGCGTGCTGGCGGCACTGGGCTTGGATACAAAGAAGCGCGAAATGAAGAATAACATTCAAAGCAATGACATATCCACTTGCTTCTTTTCGAAAGCGCAAAAATTTTATGTCATAAAAATTGTGCTGATCTTTATTGTAGCAATTCAGATTATGTAATAATATATAATAGCTAAATATATTATTATTATAAAATTTAAATATTCTATGAACTTACATTTAAAGAAAACAACATTTGTATCCTTTGGTAAAAAGAAACTGTTTATCCACGGAAGTGATATGGCGGGCGAAGTTAAATACTTATGAATTACAATAACAAATTATGGATACTGTACAGAAAAACTAAAGGAAGATAATTTAGAAAAAGCAGCGGAAGAAAATTACACAAATTCACGCAAAATATGCAGGCATATCAAGTGATTGATTTCTAAAATTTTAGGTCGGAACGCGCTCAAAATGATTTATTAATTTAAGAGAAATGATTATATATTTATAATATAATGTAATAGCGAGAATGAATCAATTTTTAGGAACACCGTTCCGTTAGAAATCAAGCCCTGCGTAAGACAAAAATCAAATAATCGAGAAAAGGTATTTCTAATCCTGTTGTGTGGGTGTAAAGCTGAACATTGAGATAGGCCGAAAAAAGGAAGATGCTTTGAAGTATGGACACGGAAGAAAATAAACATACAATGGGAGGGCAAAAGATAAACGCCGAAATTTTGAAAGAAAACAGAACTTTCTCTAAAAGCCAAAGCCAAAAAATGGAAAATAAAATATTTTGGACATACTGTGAGTAGAACAAAATTCACAGAAAAGGATATCATGCTTGGAGATGATAGAGATGACGGAAGAAAAGGGTGTAAGTGGCACCAATTGATATGACTAATACAAAATATCTGACAAAGGAAAAGGCAGTTCGAGTCCGAGTGAGCAATGAAGAAATTGCTGGCATCCTATTGCTGTGTATATCCAGATAGGTCTAACAAGGGATGGCTTGCGATCTATGTTCTAAATACCTATTTCTCTGCGCGTTGAGACCCCGCGAAAAATTGGACCTGCAGATAAGAGGAGAGATGCTCTGGCCGCTGCTTGACCAAGACAGGAGCCGAGCAAAATAGACATCATAGCACTGAACAGTGTGTTTGATACCCTCAGTCTTTCATGCATACATTCTGCCATTATTAGGAAGAACTCGCTGAATTATCGGCGCGTCCCCTCCCAGTTTCGGATAGCAAAAGAAAAGCAGAGGAATGATGCTCAAGTAATACGAATGCAAATATCAATGTTCAAAATTAAAACGCTTTCAAAAACCTGGTTTAGAAACATCGACCAAGTTCGTGCGGATGATTTTGTTTTTGACAGTGGCCGTGATTGATAATTATAATTGATTTAGACAAAACGGCAAAACAAAGTAAAAAGAATAACAGCGAAACTAAACCTGAAAACTATCGCCGAGGTCTTATGGAGTGAGTTACAACTATCAAATGGGTACAGGAAGGTGGGCGAGAGACCTTACACCTAGAGTGCTTGCGTTGGCCGCCTCTGCGTACGGTAGGACACACGTAGGAAATGCCAGAAAAATGGGGTCATTTCTTGGGCTGAAGATAGTCTACTGGATGGGGATGTTACAATCACCGTTCGCTTTATTCGAACACATGTATTGACAGTGGAATAATGCAATATTATTTCATATTTGACTTTTATAAAATTGTGATTATCGGTTCTTTTCATTCACAACAACTCATCAAGCACATCGATAATAAACATCAGGTTTCATAAATGTTTCATTTTTTACGAAATATGTTCGTGTGTCTATACAAAATCAATGTTTTGAACATCAATGTTTGCATCCTATTCTCGACACCTAGATAAGGATCGCCGATTTAATACGTTTGCATTCTGATTCCCTATTATGAGGTTTATCAGTGACTGGTATGCTACGTTTTACTAGTAATTATATAAATCTTATAAATTGAATTACAACCCGATTAAATGTACTGATAAGCGTGTACGATGTTTTAGAAAAATGGTATCTTAATGTAGAAATGTAAAAGTTGCCAAATTAATAACTGTATAACAAAACATAATTTATCCCCCTCATAGACGAGATATTCCTCTTCTAATTATTATGGTGTTCCTGTCTAAGGGTTAAAGGATATATTGCTTTCGTGACAATTTAATGCATTAAAAATACATATATATGTCACAATACAATGATTTACACCACATCCTTTTACTTTATCATTTTACGTAGTTTGTATCAAAATGACGCGCCAGGAATTACTTATTTATTCCAATCTTCAAGTTTATACAAATACAGAATCATTTTTATATCAATATAACTTACTAACTAAGCTGGGACATGTCACGATTCTTAATATTATATTTTAATGTTTATTACAGAGTTGGATTCAGGATGCATCTCGCCTGCGCGCTATTTTGCCTTCAATTTGTCCGAAAAGTACAAAGCATTTCCAAATTTTTACTTGGGAAAACAGATTCATCAGGTGAAGTCATCAAGGGGAGACAAACGCCGTTTTGAATCAAAAATCGAGTCGCAGGACCAAAAAACGTGCGTAATTTCGGCTCATACTTTCTTGTAGAGGAATGATAACGGAAGGTCTTAGAAGTAAAATGTATGTAAACCAGATGTTAGGACATGGAATATTGGTGATATCTACACATTGATTCCAATTTTCTTTTTGAAATCAGTTTCCAAATCGGAATCGATATTTTGAGTACCGCCTCAAATAATTGTTTGATGGTATTCGAAGGAAGACGGAAATGTGAACAAGATATATAGTTTTATACGACTATTATGAGACCGTTTGGCTGTGTGCAGCATCACTAGTTTGACACGTGAAGAAAAATATGTGAGACTGAAAGGGACTGGCTGCCCAGCTTGCCTGTCTGAAAGTTCGGCCTCCCGTGCCGCAGGCAGCTGGATTTTGGTTAGTTCGTCCACACGCGTCGAAGGCAGGTCGGGTGACGCAGGGAAAAGGAGGGCGTCGAGTATGTCTTCCGAAATTACACTTTACGCCGCTCCTATTATTCATCCGATTAGCATGATTGACACGGCGTTGGATTCAGGAAGCACGTCGCCATCGCGCTATAAGCCCACATTTTTAATTTCTTCCCAGGTCTATGAAAACGTTTTCAAAAATTTTAAATCTTTTTGAAAAAAAACAGCGGCATCGTAGCGTGAATTCTATTTTAAAAAGAAGTTCAATGCAGTTTACAGATCGAAAATCGGACAATTTGTTCAGACGTTATCGATCTAGTAAATTCCGTATGATAGTGCTGCGATCTATTGATTTTTCCTATAAGTATTTTTCGGTGCATTTAGCGCCCAGAAAGGGCGATTACGGAGGACACACCAGCGGTGGCGGCGGCAGTGATGGCGGTGGTGGCGGTGGTGGCGGTGGTGGGGGGTGGTAGGCCCCAGCGTGACCCGACACACAGCCCTTTTGTTCACGAATAATTTTTCTTATTATACGTAATAATAATGTGCCGCCACACATTAGTCACGTGTATTTATGGACATATTCTTTACTTCCTATGATTTGTTGGCTGAACTGAGAAATCGAGGGTTTCGAGCTACATAGACTGTGAGAGAAGGGTACCTAAAAAATACATATTCGATGAAATGAAAAATGCAAATAAACTAGAGAGGTAATTATGATTTCTAGTGTGACGGAGAAATTTTGGCTGTCAAGTGAAAAGACAACAATGTAGTGCCTTGCTTTGAATTATGAGATGTTCTCCCTCTTGCGACAAGAAAAGCAGTACAGTCAAAGTCAGAACAGGCACGTGCAAATATCACACCCTCCTCTAATTTCGAACTACAATTCGCGTACGGGAGGAGTAGATTTGTTGGGTAGTTTTATTTTTCAATATAGGCCAGTAATAAGATAAAAATATACTAACCTATTCTTTTAATTGTATAATCACTGTAAGATTTGCTGCATGGAGAGTGCATTGCATTATTTCTCCAAATGAAAAGCTGGACTTGCTAGAATTTACAAGACATTGTTTCTAAAATGGTGGTGTCACACCCCTCAAATCAAAAATCAGGTCCCCATTACATTCCAAACCAGGACTGGACCAGGTCATCATCTTATTCCTGCAGAGAGGCAAGGACGTTGCAAAGTTTGCAAAACAAACACCAAACTTATTTGTGTATTTGTAAGACCTTAGTGCATATGCACTGCTCCGCTGTACTGCATGGCATGCAGACCCTCTTATTTTCCGATTGTTCCCATTTGAGACCACCAGGAAACATTAAATCAAAAAATAAAGACAATATTTTCTGTACGTGAATGTGTTATTTATGTTCTAAGTAGTTAGTAAAATAAATATAATAAAAAAATTATGTTTAGTGCTGTTGGTTCGTAATGAGGTAATGGATATATATTAATAGACATATTTCATTAACACTTTCTTTTGTTACAAACATGAAAAGAAATATTTCTATAAAACATTCAAAAGTTTGCCGTTTGAAATTTTGCATCCGCTGAAATTCGTCCGCCCCAAATTGCGCGCCCCAGGCTGCAGCCTACTCAGCCTGTTCGGTAATCTGGCACTGCAGTTTACAATTTGTAACGGAATTAGGGTTTGCACGGAAATTAACTAGAACTAATTTTTTGAATAAAGTGTTATTTTAATTTCACTCAGAAACGTTTCTAATGATTAAGAGGTGCCAGAGAGACTTTTTTACCATTTCGTTTGAGCAACAGCACTATATGGTAGCTGGTAATATATAGATATATTGTTAATTCTGCAATTAAGTTTAGTAACTTGGTGGCAGAATATCTTAACCTTACATACATTAAACTTACATTCATTAACAAAAAGTTACAAAAAAGGAGTTAATTAAATAATAATAATAAATAGTACATAAAATCACCACCCAAACCTTACTCCACTTCACTACACTTCACTGCACAACACGTAACTGTGTCGCATTTCTTTCACACTCGCTTCTTCTCGCATTCCCTTCCCTCCACTTCACTTCATAACACTACACTGCGCTGCACTACACGGCACTGCACTGCACTGCACCGTACTACATAAAATAACAATAATAATATAGATAATAATAACAATACTACTACAACTGATATTTATACTAACAATTAAACAACTTACTTTGTAGGAAATACTACTAATCTAACAGTGGAAAATTAACATTGATACACTAACCTAATATATAATTAACTAGAAAACTAATTTATTTTTAAAGTTGCTCAAGCAAGAAAGGGTTCTAAGATTGTCGCAGGCAAACTGTTCCAGTCTCTAATGGTTCGGTTTATGCAAGTAAGAAAATTTCCCCGACATCCGTTTTCAAATCTTGTCTTAATTTTATGCACGTGATCGCTCTACCGAAGTATGTAGGTTTTCTAAACGACGGTGTATTTCATTTCCAAGCAGAAGGATAGCCTGCGTATGCTTTGCCACATAGCATAAGTCGCAGCTTAATCCGCCTCTTTCAGTGATTCCATGCACCTCTATTTTTGATCCTCTAGTAAATTTCGATGCTCTGCGCTGGACCTTTTCTAGGTTACCTTTGCTGCGATATTCTGTACGGGTCCCAACATACCGCGCCATATTCTATGCAGGTCGGACTAGTGACATATAAGTAATTCCTTTTCCTCCCACTGTATAACCTGCTTTGAGATCCGCATAACGAAATGAAGAGATCTCCAGGCTTTTTCCCACAACAGAAATTTACCTGATTTTCCGAGCTCGTTTACTATCTAATTGAAAATTCCTAAATATTTGCAGATGACTGAGTATGACATTGTTGTTTAATTTCTACGCAGTTGCACTATAATTTCGATTCCTATCAAACTGGATGGCTTTGCTCTTTGAACTGTTTATTTCCATGCCATTTGTTTGTGCCCAGGAGTGTAATTTGTCTGTGTCTCGCTGCAAAATATACACGTCCTCCTCACATGAGAGGTCCAATGACATTTCCTTGTGGAATCCCTGACGTAACACTTGCGGAGGTTGATAGATATCTTCCGATTCGAACCTGTTGTTTCCTATCACGTAATATAGTACGCTTATTCAAGTCACCACCTTAGTGTGTATACTCGAATCCTATTAATTTATTTACAAGACGATCGTGAGGAACAACATCAAAAGCTTCATAAAATCTATTACTATTGCGTCTACCCTTCCACCTTTATCAATTTCGTCGGTTAGATCTTGTAGAAGTGAGACAAGCTGACTCTCGCAGGAGAACCCGTTCCGGAAGCCGTGCTGACCTTGATAAAGCCATTCCTTGCCCTCCCATTCTTTCCGGATGTAGTTAGTAATTAGTTGTTCCATGAGTTTGCATACGATTGACGTGAGACTTATCGGCCTATAGTTACTAAGTGCCGTTTTATCACCACTTTTAAAAACCGGTACTACGAGTGCTAACTTCCAATCTTCCGGTACGCAAGCGTTATTGATAGAAATATTAAATAACCTAATTAGGTACGGTAGAATAGCCTCTCCACCTAGTTTAATAATGTCCGTGGAAATAGAATATAGGCCTCGAGATTTTCCGCTTTTCATTAATTTTATTCTTTTCCGGCCAAATTACTTACGTCGACCTGAAATAGATTTCTATTTGATAACGTTGGTATCTCTGTACAGTCCAGTTTTCTGCCAAAGCCGAAGCAAAATATGCATTAAAGCGTTTTTCTTTTTCTCTGTCGTCAGTTATTGGCAAATTATTATTACGAACTGGAATTTCGTCTTTGTTTCCCTTCTTTCTACGAACATACTTAAAAAATTCCGACCAAATATAGCCATCCGCATTAAGGATATATTTTAAATGACGTTCCTCCGCGATTTTCTTTACCTTCTCTAACGCTTTTGAATAACTTCGAAATAATGCCATGTAGTTTATACTAGTAATACCTGTTACTAAACGCGCCTTTCTATTTTTTCTTTTCATACGTCTAATCTTTGCATTATAATATTCAGGTCAAGTTTCTTTTTACCAATTTACATGGAACAAATGTCTGCACGGCATTTTCAAGAATGTTTTTAAATTCTTGCCATATTTCTTCTATTCCCCCTCCCGTTCTAAGAAACTCATCGTACTGCTCCCTTAAGTAATTTTGAAGGCCTACTACATTGGTTTTCTTGTATTGCCTCACTAGGAACCCGGTGTTAGTACTTTTCCTTAAAGCACTTAAGTCTAAGTCGACAAGAACTGCTTTGTGGTCACTTATACCTTCCATGACGTCGCACGATAAGAATAAGTCTTTTGGACTAACGAGGCAAATATCTAGAAGCGCGTCCTGGCGAGTCGGCTGGTCTACTACCTGCGCTAATCCGTTGTCCCAGCTAATCCGTTGTCCCGCTAATCCGTTGTCCGTAATCTTTATACTACTATCCATAATGGTAAAATAAAAAAGAAATTTAAAAAATTCCTATTTAAATGTTTCAATTATTATTTATTATTATTATTATTATTATTATTATTGTTATTATTATTATTATTATTATTTGAAGTGTAATATTTCCATGCATACATCTTTTTTGTATCAAACACACACATCGCCTCATTGTGGCCCACTGCCCGTGGTATACCAATGCCTTCCTACGCAACACTGGGCCGTGTTAGCCCTCCTCAACTCTCGCTGTGGTTAAAAATCTGCTGGTGGTCAAACATATGTGTCTATTTAAAAGTCTTAAAGAGTAGAAAGTCCTTGACATCTTTATTTGGAATTGATTTTCATTTCTCATCAAGTCAAAAACTAATGAGGTTTTGTCGGATTTGAACACACATTTCTCCTTTCACAGGTCTTACGTCGAAACCTTTGTGCCAATACGTACGGATTTCTGGGAACTGACGGACTTATTTATCTGACGAATTTTATCTTAAAATTCATTGCACTTTCGCATTTCTTTTATTTATTTATTTATTTTACGTCAAAAAACAGTTAAAAACTCCGTATGACGTGCTATGGGGAAAAGTGAATTGTGTGCACATTTTCAAAATTCTGTGATCCCTACACTAAGTCATATACTACTTAAATTTTGAATTTTGAAAGGGAGAAAAAAACTCCCAAGTAGTAAAATCTATTTTGTAATGGGACAGTCGCCCATGCATGGTAGCGACGAAATAAAGGTAATTTAAAATTATATTTTCAAACGCCTGTGAAAACGCATGTGAAGGGCTCGCCATAAGCGGCAGGAATTATACAATGTACCGTTACGTGGCGTCGCCGGGCGGGCATCCGGGGGCTCCCCTTTGTCTCGGGCCTGGTGAAGGAGCGCGCCAGTGACGCGTCAATGGGTTTCCACCTCACGCTGCGACGTTGGCGAATTCGTGACGTGGGGTAAATTCCGGTGACAACGCGTATTCCAAACTCTAGCCTGCAACGTCGGTGCCACCGCGATTGGTCGCTCCGTGTCGCGTGATGTGACAGACCAATGAGCGCGAACGTCGCGTGGACGCGGTCATGTGACCTCGCGGAGCCAGAGAGCTCCATAGAGAGGAAGCTAGCGGTCTTCTGGTTCCAGCAGCGATAGCGAGCAGACGCTCTTTTGGTTCAAGCAGCGATAGCGGGCGGACGCCTCCGATTCCGAACAGAGGTAGTGGGCAGACGTGTTCTGCTACGAGCAACGCGTAGGCGAGCACGCCGAGAGGATTGCCTCGGGCCAAGTTTACGGGCCACGCATCGCATACCGCGAGCATCCTGCTGATTCGCCGCTCAGTCACGGACGGGCGACGATCGAGAGACGGGCAACGGCCGTGACCAGAACGGGCCGCCGCTCGCAACGCCGCCGCCGCCTAGGCCGCCCGGCGCCCATTCAGGCGCCCGCAACCCCGCGCCGGTCGGTGACCAGGCCGAACCGCCGCTATCTCCAGCGCCACCCTGCGCCGCCGCATCGGGTGGATGGCCCGAGGCGCCGCCTGAGCTGCCGGCATCGACCTCGACTTCCCGCGCCGCACTGGACTGTAAGCGAGGCGAGAGAGGGAATAATCGCCCTGATGGTAAAATTCCTAGATTAATGAAGAGAGGCTTACATGAATCACGTGGGTGGGATTTGGTTATTATTCGTACAATTCGTTTTTGTAATCTAAAAGACTGGGAGCTATAAGATGTATTTCCCCAGAATATTATGCCATATCTCAGGCGGGAATGAACATTCGCGAAATATACACAACGAGCAGTATGAAGGCTGACTGAATTTGAAAGAATTCTGAACGCGTAGCATAATGAACTTAATTTTGTGTTCAATTCATTTAAATGGACGTTCCATTTTAGGTTTGACTGAATTGAGAGACCTAAAAATTTTGTTGCCTTAACATCAGTCAATGGTACACCGTTCATTTTCAATGGAGCACAGAATTGTTTATTTGAAATGCAAGACTGCATTAAAACCGTTTTCTTTTCGTTTACTATTAATTTGTTATTCCGGAACCAATTTGAAACATCTGATATTGTACTCTTTACGGTTTCTTTATTGCAAAGGATGTTCGTATCATTCGCAAAGAGAACTGTTCTTCCGTTTTGAATTGTCGAGGGCCTATCGTTTACGTAAAGTAGGAACAGAATAGGGCCTAAAATCGATCCTTGAGGAACTCCATACAACGGGCAAAGAGTCGGAAAAGGTGCGTACGTAATGTTCCATCATTCCAGTAAGGTATTTCAACTCTCTGAGATCATTGTTTAAAGGTACGAACATAACCAATCTGAAACAATACCACGAATTCCATATGAAGGTAATTTGGAAAGTAAAATGTATCTCATGATCAATGACGTCAAAGCTTTGAGAGATCTAAAATAATCCAATAGGTGCCTCGTTTTGATCCAATGATGAGGCGACATCTTTAAGAAAAGAAAATATAGCTGTTTCCGTTGATTTTGATTTTCTAAATCCATGTTGGCAATCTGAAAGCGCGTCGTGTTTAGAGAGAAAGGTTTCCATTCGTACGTAAAAAAGGATACCTACAATATTTTTGAAAACTGATAGAAGAGAAATGGGCCGATAATTTTGAATTTCATTTTTGTTGCCTTTTTTGAAAAACCACATTTCTGCCAGTCAAATCATTATATTCATTACTTCTAAGTGACAATAAGAATGTAGAGCATTCTACGTGAACCTATAGAATGGTTCGTTCTACTTATAAATATTTCGGTTCAGCATTATGAACCAATCGCTTGGTTCATAGCCCCGTATTTATAAACCTCTGTCAGGGGCCTGCGAGGCCTAGCAGGCTGCCAGTGTTCGGTTTTGCGATTTATGAACGGCCCCCGGCGAATTCCAGTCACCCCTTGACCTCCCAGCAAGCCCCCCAGTTCCCCTAAGAGCTCTGCTGGCAGAGCTTCATAAATACGACCCTTAGTCGCGTTGAGCTGGACCCTTCCCCTCCGGCCAAGGTGAGTAGTAAGTGGGCTCGTTTAGGACAAAATGGGTGAGCAACGATAACTGAACAAAACTAAATGGCCAAACTCTATTGTCCAAGAACCGATTGTATTAAGGGAAAAGTGAAAATGAATTTGTGTGCCTGTTGAGGACAAAACAGGGCGAAAAACAATAAACTAAACAAGAGTGTGAAAATGAGTTGAATACCGATATAAGTAAACTGTTGCGCACCCAGGGCAGCTTTCGTGTTCCATTCGACCGCTAGGGCGGCCAGTGCAAAGAAGCGCATGTTCCATTCGCACATTGACGCGGAACCAGGGCGCCCTAAACTGCACTGACGATCTAGTCAGTGCAGTCCAGTGCACCAGGCCATTTTGAAGTAAGGTACGGAAGTTATGCATGCTGATTTGGATTCGTGGTGTAATTGTGAAGGCAATTGAGGATCTTCTGTCACGCAGGAATACTTCGAATGATGGAATATATTATGTTTTGCAAGAAATGTCTTAAAATATTTTTGTGGCTTACGCTAAGTTTGGAAAATCAGTTCGTGTTTTCCTAAAATTTAACCTTGAATGACTTCATGTTAACAAATCCAGTGCTATTTAGAAACCAAATTGTAGGTACGTCCCAATTTCGAAACGTTAATAAAGTGAAAATAAAAATAGTGACCCTTACTAAATCATTCAAACATAATCGTCGCGAGACATTATTTCATGGAGAGCCAGGCAGGTAGCTGAGCCTTTACTTTATTTTACGTTCGGAGTCGCTCTTCTTTCCTTTTCATCACAAGGGTCAAGAACGTGCCCTCCTTATAGCCAGTATCTTCGTACCATGTTCATTAGGGTCCACGGCATTCTTCATCCTCTTTAGGATGTCAGCGTGTTTCACCTTGCATAGCTGTCACCTTTATAGCTGGGTTGAGTTTCTTGCTTGTCTTGTACTCTTGTTTCTTTTGGCTATTTTTCTTTTTACTTCTTTGTTGTTCTTTCCAGCATCCTCTTCTTCGCCTCTTTCCAGCTCGAGATGTTCTGTCACTTCTCTCTCGTTTCTTTGCATTTCCCCAGGGGTATTCTCCACCGTGATTACTTTATTGTGCTTATCTTTCTTGTCCCTTCTACTAGACTATTCTGGTGGGCTAGGTGCTGCCCTCGTTCGCATAGCATCCAATTTCTCTTTTGTCATGTCTTTCTCTCTTATATTTGTCAGAGAGCTCAGGTACTCTGGGAGCTTTCTCTTCCCTTCCGCTACTTCTTGCGCCCTATCCTTTAGAGCATCGCCGCTCTTCTTGCCATGCTTGGTATTCTTGGTTGGTACATCGCCTTCCCTCAAGAGGAGCCATTCATGTATCTGCTCTTGCTCTTCATTAATGACCTGCCATCTGTTCTTCAGCGTTCCCACATCTTCTTGTGCTACGGCCAAAGTATTCTTTACTAACACAGGATTATTTTTTAACAAAGTTTTGCCAATTACATTTAGATGGATATACAGACGCTGTATGGTCACCTTATTTTCCTTCAGTTCTTGGATAGCTTCCCATCTTCTGCCCACCATCTGATAAAGGGACTTCATATGCGGATACTTTGATAAGGGATATGGTAGTGCTTCACACACCTGAAGAAATAATAAGATTTCAAGCTCTGCAAAGTGGTGACCCTTCGTTAGAGGAAGTGCGCGACTTATGTAAAACGTACAAGATGATGTGCGAGACGGCTCGCCAGATCGCTTCTGAGTCGCATGTGAACCAGGTAAAAAACAGTGGGTCAGTACATAGCAGCAAGGGGTCAAAAGAGTGTAGGGCTGACAGTGTTTCCAGCGAGTGTAGTGCCAGTAGCGTGAAGGGATACCGCAACAGAGAGAGGGGCGCAACAATGGGGTGGAGGTGTGACCGCCGACCCAGTAGCAGGCTGGGGTACAAGAAATTTAGTGTCTGTGGCAGTGACAACGATAGTGTGAGAGTTAGTGCACAGGTGAGGAAATCATGCAAAAACTGCGAAAAGTTTCACTCAAGAGAGAAGTGTAGGTTTAGGAATGCACAGTGCTATTGGTGCAAGAGGATAGGCCACATTAGGGAAGTGTGCGGAAAAAGAAAACAGGCGGAAAGGTATAAGAGGCAGGAACAGGAAATGGAAGTAGATGTGATTAATCAAGTGCTCAACACCCACGAACAAAACAAGTTAATGGTCAAGATTGATCTAGGTGAGGTGCCAGTGAGTTTCCTGTTAGATACGGGCGCTGCTGTAACACTCATAAATTTGGAAACTTACAAGCGGCTAGAGGTACCTAGACATCAGAAAGTACAGAAGGGGTTATACGCTTTCGGCAAGACTCCAATCAAAGTGTTGGGGAAAGTGTCGGTCAGTGCAACCTACAAGAAGAAGCGGGCAGAAATTGAAGTTATTGTTGTCGACCGTTACGATGTTACAAACATTTTGGGTCTCGACTCATTCAGTAAGCTTGTATTCGGAATAGTGGATTCAGTTGACAGATCTCGGAGGATGAAGGCACGAGCTGTCGGGAGCTGGAACAAGAATTTCCGGAGGTGTTCTCTCCCGGGCTCGGTGAGTGCATTTCCAGGCGAAAATTCAACTAAAAGAGGGGCACAAGTCCCGCTTCTATAAAGCAAGACCGGTCCCGTGGGCCCTTATAGAGAAAGTAGCCGAGGAACTTGGTCGTTTGCAAGCAGATGGCATCATCACCCGGGTACCCACAAGCCAGTGGGCCACGCCTTTAGTCATGAAGAAGCTAATGGTGCAATTGGAGTTATGCTTGGCGACTAAGTACAGTCAATCAACAGGTAGAGGAGGAACAGTACCCCGTCGAAGCCGGAAGACCTGTTTTTATAAGCTGTCCGGCGAGCAACAGTTTTCAAAAGATTGACCTGCAGAGACGCCTATCTGCAGCTGCCGCTGGACAGAGCCAGGAAGTGTTTGTCATCAGCACCCCTAGGCCTTTTCGGAGTGCAATGAGCTACCGTTCGGTATCAATTCAGCCGCTGCAGTGTTTCAGCGATGCTTGGAGCAGTTGACAGCAGAGCTTAAGAGCTGCTGCAATTATCTAGACATTTTCGTCACAGGCAGTTGAGAGGGTGAACACAAAGAGAACCTGAAGAGATTGTTTAAATCAGATCACTCCATGAGAATGGTCTAAAGGTAAACAGAGACAAATGCGATTTTTTAAGGATCAAGTAGTATTCCTCGGACACGTACTGGACCGCACCGGCATTTCGCCCACCAGCCAACACATGGAAGCCATCCTGCAGCTGCCACCACCGACAAACTAGCAACTTCAGGCGCTGATTGGGAAAGATAAATTACTATAACAAATTTATCGGAATTTCTCGATAGCGGCTCCTTTGAACAAATTGAGAGCCAAGGAGTAGAAATTCATATGGTCTAAGGACTGTGTGAGCGAACTTTGCGACCAGCTGAAGGAAGCTCTAGTGAAGACAGTCAAATTGAACCATTGTATTCTGCAGACTCACCACGGTGGCAGCAGATGTTTCGAATTATGGATTGGGGGCAGTGTTGTCTCAAAAAGACTACAACGGGGTAGAGACGCCGATAGCGTTCGCATCAAAGTCACTCAACAATCACCAGAAGAACTACTCTCAGATTGAGGAGGAGGCTTTGGGAATAGCCTTCACAGTAAGGAAATTTAATGACGGTAGCAAATTTTACATCATCACGGACCACAAGACGCTAGTTCAGCTGTTCCATCCAGGGAGGAGGATCCCCGAGGCAGCAAAGAAGTTGCAGAGATGGGCGTTATTCCTTACGGACTAAACTGCAGATCCATTTTAGGAGGACAACCCAGCACGCGAATGCGGATGCATTATCCAGGCTACCAGGAGGGCCGGATCCAGACTTTGACAAGTCGGGAAAGGACTGTTTCCAGATCGCTGGAGAAGAGTTGCAGGTTTTATTGGTTTCCCTTGGGGGCAAGAAGAATTGCAGAGGAAACAGACCTAACCCAGAACTACGAGTCATTAGGAGTTACGTCAAGGAAGGTTGGCCGCTCAGGTGTCTTAGAAGTAATGCGGCGTGGTACAATAGGGACAGACTGACGTGTAAAGCGGGGGTGTTGCTCCTAGTTGGGGATTAGTTCACGAGGGTAGTTATTCCTAGAAACCTGAGGAAGGCAGTGTTAGAGCTCCTCCACGAGGGCACTGGAGCGTGGTTAGGACTAAGCAGCTGGCACGCCGCCACTGCTTTTGGGAAGGTTTGAGCGCAGATATAGTGCAGATGCTCAGAAAATGCGAGGCTTGCCAGGTAAACCAGAGACTTGGTGTCCTGGCCCGAGCCCAGTGAACCATGGGAACGGGTGCATGTAGACTTTGCTGGGCCATTTTGGGATAAGATGTGGATGGTTGTGGTAGACGCTAAGTCCAACTATCCTTATGTAGTGGAGATGGCCAGCACAACGTCGATGCATACGATCGACATTGGTCTCGGATAACGGAACACAATTCACATCCCAAGATTTTGCTAGGTTCTGTACCAGCAATGGGATACAGCACGTCTGCGCGCCGCCTTTGCACCCGCAATCCAATGGGGAGGCGGAGAGGTTCGTCGGAACATTTAAGACGGCGATGTGTAAGGCGCGCGCAGCAGGAACACACAGGTCCCGAGCACTACTTCGGGTCCTGGCCACGTTCCGCACATTGCCGGGCGCGGACGGCAGGAGCCCGGCCGAGGTACATTGTTGTCCCTCCTGAGTCCGGTCGATGCATGCAGGTCTGTGGGAACACAGCCGAAGTACCAGGGTAGGTGACAAAATTTATTGCACCTCTTTCAAGAGATCCCCAGCATGGCTTCCGGGAATCATTACGGAAGTAAGGGGAAGTAGAACGTACTTGGTCCGAACGGAAAGCAGGATGGTTACACGCCATCAGGGGCAGATTAGACCCCGGGTTAACCTCAGCAGGGTAGATTCACTGCCCCAGGTATCGCCCCAAGATTACAGGCGTAAAGTAATGAGAGAAATGATTTACGCTCCACAGGAAGCAACTGTTTCGGGCCCCAGACCCGGACACAGCTAGATCCCCCGCAGCAGGCAGCAACGAGCCAACCAACGGAGGGGCTAGGATGGAGTTACGTCCCAGGAGGAGCACCAGCGGGCATGCGGTGCGAGCATGCGGGTAGGGACTCGCCACCGCCCCTACTCCGCAGCTAGACGGCGGGCCGCTAGCCCTAACGGACTATAAAAGGGCTCCGACCCGATGCCAGAACAGACAGCGAGCGACTGTGTTCTGTCGAGTGACTTGCGGTGTGAAGAGTGGTGATCGGCTACGACGACGACCTGTGCTACGGAAGGGGAACTCTCTAGTGGATATTCAACGACACGGCTGCTTTTGGGACCTCTTCTGGACAACGCACACTGGTTGAAGCGGGCCAAAAACCTGGCCATAATAGGAAAATTCAAAGTGCGCGTTCGGAATTCTGACCTATCAAATCTCGTTTGGAAGATATTGGAGCACACTACTTTATTTAGCTCCACAACGTTATTTCAATCATTTTTGTCGTCCTTACGGTCTCGTAAAATTACCGTTGCTCGAAACACGTGAATTCGTTGCTTCTTGACGACATTTGTTAAATTAAAATAGTTTTTAAATTATTTTTCGATGGATTCGTTTCGTGTTTTCGAATAGAAGACACTTTTGACTATAAGTTAAGTATACTTTTAAGAAAAAGTTTCTAATTATTTTATTCTAATACGGCTAAATTCTAACCTGTGTAGCATAACAATGTTAGTCATGTATATTGTGGATTATATTTTTTGTCCTACGTATTCCTCCCTAAATCATTATTTTTATTGATCAAGTAGATTGCCCTTAATCAGAATAACACACATTTAGCTCGACATATTTTCAACTTTTTATTTTAAAGCCACTTTACTGCAATGCTACATAGCAAGATTTAACACTAGATATCCCGGAAGTGTCTTGGACGCAACGGGGATATATTTTCTCAGTATATTTTTTCGATTTCTTCTTCTGATAATTACTTTTAATAAGAAAATAACTAATACAAATTTTTGGAATGATTTAACTATATTTATACGTGCCACCGAACGCTCTAAGATTTTTAGTGTAGTTAAAGAATTCTTATTTTCTTGTCGCAGAAACCAAGACAGAGTTCAACGGGTATAAAAGTGAACTTAATGATGTTATCTCAATCTACAGTTGACCATTTTTTCAATAACATAATATTTTCAATAAATAGTGCCAACGAAATTAGGCCTGTACAACATTGATTCCCAACAGATGGTGGCAATTGAAGTAACACGTAAACATATACATACAATTTATAATATTGCTTATAATATAATTATACTATTGTAAATGTATATAGCTCCACATTTCCGCATTTTCAGAAACGCTCAAATGCAAATTTGGCTCCAGATTTAGGCTTTAAATTTTTTAAATGGATAGTTCTAATTGGACTTAATACCACGACATAAATGCCATTGTGATGTATTCTTTTATTGTTTTTTAAATTAAACAAAAATATTTTTTGAAATATATCTTATGTCGTCAATATTTGCTTTATGGACATTTCTTATACATTATCGTTGTAGTATAGTTACCTCTAATAATTTTACAAATAATTGTTCGTTACATGATATAAGAAAATGTGTGTAAGCTGCATTTTCGATGGCCTATTTGACTTTGAATGACGGCATTTTTTCTTAAGCATTTCCTTTCTTGAGCATCTGACTTGCAGTGACGCATCGAAGTGATTTTTGTTTTCCGGTGTTATGATCTTCATGCTCAGTTTGGATCTCCTAGAAGTCTTCAGTTGTTAGTAAATCCACTTCCTACGTTATGCTTCTCTTTTCACTGTCTCTTTCTCTTTATGTCAAAAGAATGAAAAGATATATAAATACCCAACGATAGTTAGGATTTGCACAGATATTCTAAAATCATCATTTTGAGCAAAATATTCCCTCAATATCGGTGTATTTAGGATAAGACGTGAAACCATAAATTGACATTATAGTGTCTCTAACGCAATTAAGTTATAGTGTGAATGACAAATTGTAGAGGTTTCTTTTCAAAGAAGAGAACATTAGTAGAATTAATATGATCAGTTAATATATCAAATGTTACCAAAAGCTCCCTTTTTTCATAATTCAATTTTAAAAAATAGTGTAGGAAAAGGAAGGGGGTATAGATTCCAGAGCACAGGAAAAAGTGCGCAGATGCTACATTACAACCATAATTATTGTTCACTTTTTATACATTAAGCAAATCTATGAACCAAGGAAGTCAAAAACTCTCTTAAATCACATTTCCCTCTAAAAAATTCTTTACCCTTTAAATCCGATATATCTTTTTAAAGCAGCGGTTTTGAATTTCGTTGCAATATTTGTATTCAGCAACTTCGAAAACAGAACTTTACGTATAACCATATTTCTACGTACAAACCCTTCACTTTCAAGCTTCAATTTTGAATTTTGATATTTAATTTCGATATTCGTCATCAGTGACCGCGAGAACCATTCTATTAATATTTTTACACATGTTGGGTTCACTTTTATGAGTCAGTTAGCCATTTCGAATCCGCCATTTTGAATTTTGAAATTTCATTATGATATTCGAAATCAGTGATCTCCAGAATCCATATGTATATTTTTTATGCACTTTAACCCTTTCAGACCCGCATATTTTCTAGACATTAAAAAATCGTTAGTTCCTTTTAGGGTGTTAAAATGGGTGTTATGAACACAATAAAACAAACAGAAAGTTCAAAAGTTAATTTATTTGTTTTTTATGTAATGAGCATTACAATGTACAAACAGACTCAACGGTTGTTATTTTTACAAGTATAGCTTTTGAAGCAGTTTCTCCCTTTTACAAAACATAAATGTATTTGACATTTTTCACAATATACATGAGTCCTACTCTTGCAACCAGGCAACCAGGCAACCTAGATGCTTCATTTTTCTCATGATATTCTGGAAAATGTCCGGTGAGGTCATGAGCAATCTCTGGTGCTGGTCGAACTTCCCTGGAGGACCTCTTCTTTGGAGTGTCCTGTAATTGATTACATGTTCTACCTCGTTTTTTTTTGTTTTATCTTTGCCCATTCTTATGAGAGCTTCACCTATTCTAAGTTTGAAATGGAGCAAATCCAGTGTTTTTCTATCAGCATGAGAATTCATATCTCTCTTGCATTGTAACCAACAAAATTCAAAAACAGACAGTTCACCCAAAATTTTAGACACAATGTTCAGTTTCAAAACTGCTTCGCAAGAAATTCTTCAAATAATCGGTATACTAAAAAATAAATATTCAGTCAGTTTAAATTTCCGGATTGTTTGTTAAAGACTTATGCACCAGTCATTGTACACCCGTTAACTCGCATATTTAATGCATCATTATGCACCGGAACTTTTCCAGATATTTTAAAAGCGTTAAGATTAAGCCGATCCTCAAAAAAGGCAACAAAATGAAATTCAAAATTATCTCTACTATCAGTTTTTTAAAAAATATTAGAGACGTTACCTTTCTTACTAAGCGACGCGCTTTCAGATTATGTATGGATTAGAAAATCAAAATCCTTTTCTTAAAGATGTCGCCTCATCATTGGATCAAAACAGAGGGCACCTATTGGATTATTTTAGATCTCTCAGCTTTGACATCATTGATCATGACATTTTACTTTCCAAATTACCTTCATATGGAATCCGTGATATTGCTCTAGATTGGTTATGTTCGTACCTTAAACAACGATCTCAGAGAGTTGAAATACCTTACTGGAATGATGGAACATTACGTACACACCTTTCCGACTCCTTGCCACGTTGCGTGGGAGTTACTCAAGGATCGATTTTATGCCTATTCTGTTCCTACTTTACGCAGACGATATACCCTCGACCATTCGAAACGGAAGAGCAATTTACTCTTTGGATGATACAAATATTCTTTGCAATAAAGAAACCGTAAATAGTACAATATCAGATGTTTCAAATTGGTTCCGAAATAACAAATTAATAGTAAAAGAAAAGAAAATTGTTTTAATGCAGTTTTCCGTTTCAAATAAACAATTCTGTACTCCATTGAAAATGAACAGTGTACCATTGACTGATGTTAAGGCAACAAAGGCACTAGGTCTCTCAGGTCAGTCAAATTGTAAATGGAACGTCCATTTAAATGAATTGAACACAAAATTAAGTTCATTATGCTACGCGTTCAAAGTGCTTACAAATTCAGTCAGCCTTCCTTACTGCTCATTGTATACTTCGCGTATGTTCATTCCCGCTTGAGATATGGCATATTCTGGGGAAATACATCTTATAGCTCCCAGACTTTTAGATTACAAAAACGAATTGTACGAATAATAACCAAATCCCACCCACGTGATTCATGTAAGCCTCTCTTCATTAATCTAGGAATTCTACCATTACCGTGTCTTCTTATTTACGAATCAGTGGTTTTTGTAAAATGACTTGCTCAGGGCGGGGAATATATTTTCAGAAAATGCCGAAATCTATTACTATAACCTCGACATGAAATCATATTCACCCAAAAGGTGACAATATCAACCAGCTCATTACAAAAATTCACATACAATACATGCATTATTTTACAACACTTTGCCAGATGACATTAAACGATTAAATTCAATAGAAAAGTTTAAATCCCAAGTGAAATCGTTTCTGCTGCATAACTGTTTCTATACAATTAGAGACTATACTGAGCTTCACAAGAAAAGTAACATTAATTTTAACAATGATACATAATGCATTATTTACCATTTGGACAGTATAAATGATTATAAACAACCTGCAACAACTATTGTACTACAGCTTCGGGTCAATGATCCCCATCTCGATCAGTTTTTTCGTCCAGTTTCCCTGATCCATTGAGCAAATGCTGAGATGGCCCCTTGCTTTGCTTCTGGACATAAATGTAACTTCATTTCCTGTGCACGTCTTCTAGAATTCAGTGGGAAATGCAATTATTCAAATTATCGTTTCCATGTCGCGGCAGGAAGTAATAAGAGCCAAAATTTATTGCTTATTTATCTTTGAAAATAGATTTTATTACATGGGAGTTTTTTGATTGTTTTTCTCCCTTTCAAAATTCAAAATTTTATTACGTATTTATCTTTGAAAATAGATTTTATTACATGGGAGTTTTGTTTTTCTCCCTTTCAAAATTTATTGCTTATTTATCCATGAAAATAGATTTTATTACATGGGAGTTTTTGTTTTTTTTCTCCCTTTCAAAATTCAAAATTTAAGTAGTATATGACTTAGTGTAGAGATCACAGAATTTTGAAAATGTGCACACAATTCACTTTTCCCCATAGCACGTCATACGCAGTTTTTAACTGTTTTTTTGACGTAAAATAAATAAATAAATTCAAATTCGAAAATACAGAGAACCAGCAAGCACAATCACATAAAATTAAGAACATAGTTAATGGATGTTTAGATCTAATATTTTACTCTATACACTATTTAATTGCTCTTGTCCTTTATTAAATAATATTTTTTTTAAATCTTCATAGTTATGAAACCTATTCGACTTTCGAACAGGAAAGGCGGAAGTACCAACGAGCACTAACATGTAAAATCTTTTTAGTAATTGAATGCATATTAAATACTAGTATATTGTCATTTATTAAATAATATTTTTTTAAAAACTTCTTTGTTATGAAACCTCATCGACTTTCAAAGAGGAAATGCAAGAGTACCAACGGGCGCTAATATGTAAAATCTATTTAAAATTTGAATGCACGTTCAATACTAACATATTACACTAAAAATTAATTGATAAATGTTGCCGTGAATTATACAAACATTTTGAAACTGCATGGGAGGTATCTAATCAAGCCAGATATTCAAATTCGAAAATACAGAGAACCAACGAGCACAATCACATAAAATAGGAATATAGTTAATAGATATTTAGAACAAATTTTTTACTCTATACACAATTTAATTGCTCGTGTCATTTAATTAATAATACTTTTTTTTATATTTCGTTGTTATAACAACTCGAAGACATTCGAACAAGAAATGCGAGAGTACCAACGAGCACGAATATCTAAAACCTATTTAATAATTGAATACACATTCAATATTAGTTTATTACACTTAAGATAAATTGATAAATAATGCCGTGAATTATATAAACATTATTGAAACTGCATCAGAGTTATGGAACTAAGCCAGATATTCAAATTCGAAAATAGAGAAAACCAACTAGCACAATCTCATAAAATTAGGAACATAGTTAATAGATATTTAGAACTAAATGTTTACTTTATTCACGATTTAATTGCTCTTGCCAACACAAAAAAAAAATTTTAAAACTTCGTCCTTATGCAACCACGTACAACAATCAAATGAGAACGAGCACAAATAGCTAAAATCAATTAATAATTGATGCATATTCGTTTCTAGTTTATTACACTAATGATAAATTGACAAATGTTGCGGTGAATTATATAAACATTATTGAAACTGCATTAACGAACCAACCCAGATATTCAAATTCGAAAATACAGAGAACCAGCGAGCACAATCAAATTAAATTAAGAACATAGTTAATCGATGACTACAAATAATTTTGTACTCTATATACGATTTAATTGCTCTTTTCCTTTATTAAATAATATTTTTTAAAAACTTCGTTGTTATGAAACCTAATCGACATTCGAACAGGAAAGGCGGGAGAACCAACGAGCACTAACATGTAAAATCGTTTTAATAATTGAATGCACATTCAATACTAGTACATTAGACTAAAGATCAGTTGATAAATGTTGCCGTGAATTATATAAAAATTATTGAAACTGCATGGCAGTTATCGAACCAAGCGAGATATTCAAATTCGAAAATGCAGAGAACCAACGAGAACAATTACATAAAATTAAGAAAACAGTTAATAGATATTTAGAACTAATTGTTTACTCTACACACGATTTAATTGCTCTTGTAATTTATTAAATAATATTTTTTAAAACGTCTTTGTTATGTAACCTCGAAGACATTCGAACAGGAAATGCGAGAGTACCAACGAGCACTAATATCTAAAATCTATTTAATAATTGAATGCACGTTCATTTCTAGTATATTACACTAAAGATAAATTGATAAATGTTGCCGTGAATTATATAAACATTTTGAAACTGCATGGCAGTAATCGAACAAAGCCAGATATTCAAATTCGAAAATACAGAGAACCAACGAACACAATCACATAAAATTAAGAACATAGTCAATGGATTTTTAAAACTAATTTTTTATTCTATACACGATTAAATTGTTCTTGTCGTTTATTAATAATAATTTTTTAAAACTTCGTTGTTATAAAATCTTGTTGACTTTCCAACAGGAATTGCGATAGTACCAACGAGCACTAATATCTAAAATCTATTTAATAATTGAATGAACGTTCAATGCTAGAACATTACACTAAAGATCAATTGTTAAATGTTGCCGTGAATTATATAGACATTATTGAAACTGCATCAGAATTAACGAACTAAGCCAGATATTAAAATTCGAAAATACAGAGAACCAGCGAGCACAATAACATAAAATTAGGAACATAGTTAATGGATGTTTAGAACTATCTGTTTTCTCTATACACGATTTAAATGCTCTTGTCATTTTATTAAATAGTAATTTTTAAAACTTCGTTGTTATGAAACCTCATCGACTTTCGACAGAAGCTATGAGGATACTAACGAGCACTAATATGTAAAATCTATTTAAAATTTGAATGCACGTTCAATACTAGTATATTACACTAAAGATAAATTGGTAAATGTTGCCCTGAATTATATAAACATTTTGAAACTGCATGGCAGTTATCGAACAAAGCCAGATATTCAAATTCGAAAATACAGAGAACCAACGAACACAATCACATAAAATTAAGAATATTTGGATGTTTGTTAATGGATGTTTAAAACTAATTTTTTATTCTATACACGATTAAATTGCTCTTGTCGTTTATTAAAATTAATTTTTTAAAACTTCGTTGTTATAAAATCTTGTTGATTTTCCAACAGGAATTGCGATAGTACCAACGATCACTAATATCTAAAATTTATTTAATAATTGAATGCACGTTCAATACTAGTATATTACACTAAAGATAAATTGATAAATGTTTCCGTGAATTATATAAACATTTTGAAACTGCATGGGAGTTATCTAACGAAGCCAGATATTCAAATTCGAAAATACAGAGAACCACACTTATTAATATGAGTAAGAAAGTAAAGAAAACAATTTTATTAGAAACAACACACGATGTAACATATTTTAAAAGTTAAAACTTTATAAAGTATGAAATCAACTTCTTATCTCATACACAGTACAGCAACTCGTACAGCTAGCATTAGCTGTCGTCTCTGTTGTAATGCCGACGTAAACAAAGGCAACATAACCTTCGACTCATACGTTAAGAAAAAATACACGAAAGAATACACGTGAAGAAAAAGTACACGCTACGTCCACAGACATAGAGAGAACTAGACTGGCAACGCCCAGGCGGAACACCTAAGAAAAAGTGAGGTCAACTCTGTGTGTTAATTTTTGTTGTTTCTAGCGAATGTGTTGTTCATTGAGACTTGAGACATTATTGTTAACCACTGCGTTGTGTCGGGGTGCAATTTGAAGTATTCGATGGGCAAGAAAGCTCCAAAAAAGAAAATATTTCTCTTCATGCGTAATTAAACAAACATTTGCGAAGAGAGCACACACTTTTACAAGCTACATTTTCCACTATAATATTGATATAATGGGTGTTTGGGTGAATATTTGGTGAAATACCTTCAAGGACGCCATCAAAAAGTACAAACATGCTTTCAACAGCCTCAGAAAATAAAATTAACTACAAACAGGCAAAGGAAATTGCTACAAGAACTATAAAAGAAAGTAAATTGCCAACCGGATCTAAATGATTAAGCAAGCATCAACGTTAACACAATATACAGTATTCATGGAGAAAAAAAAGCTGCACAAGGAAACAAGAAAACCAACAAGATTCAATTCCTCAAACTAGATAACAACTCGATCTTAGCCGAACCTCAAAATATTGCGAACAACGTATTCAACACATTCGCTAAAAACTCGCTGTTCTAACAACTGTGTGCCTTCAATTCTCCAAAGAGGAAAAAGAGAAACGAAGTATGGAACCACTTAAACAAAGAAACACCTTCAACTGATTATATAAACACGTTTATATCCATAGATGAACTTATAAAATCAATTAAATCCACCAACAACTTTTGCCAGATTCTGAAACATAATGATAAAAACTCTCCCAATTCTTAGAAAAGAATTACTTCTAAAATAATTCAACTTAATCTGCACAACAAACATTTTCCCCAAAAGTTGAAAAGTGGCTACTGTCATTCCTATCCCGAAATCAGGAGAAGGTACTGTCACCTCCTTACTTTTTCAAAAGGAGAGAACCCTCCTCCCTGTCGGTAGGGCGTGGATGGTGAGCAAACTAACAGTCACCAACCACTGGATTGGATTCGTCGTCAAATCTAAGCCTGTCCGACCTCTCAGATAGAATTACCTCGGTTTTGGGAGGAGGTAGGTGACTGTGAGTAATAAAATCCTAATTACTCTTTGTCGTGACTCGAATTGGATGATAAGTCATAACATTCACATGAAGAAAGTTCACAGCCTGACTTCGCTTCTGAGATAGGGTCTGACATGCACTGGGATTTCAATAAGAACACCATAGTCATATGTTTTAAAACAATAACCGGATAAATATATTCTATTTAAAGAATTATTACACTGTACACTCGAATTTGTCTGAGAGTACCTTTGCTATAATTAGATTTGAAACAAAACTGGTGAACAAAATGTCACGAAATCCTTTGCTGAATTATAATTTAGAACTCTTTGACTGTTTTCATTGAATACTAGCAAAAAATTAGCACAAATTCACAGAGAAAGAAAAAAGTCAGTGATAACCTCTTTACATACGAATACCATTACACAATTTTGCTGGAAAAAGCATAAAGAGTACATACACATAATATTACACTATATAGAAAATCTATTACCTCTGAAATATTCCAACATTTTACACGAAACAAAAACAGTTTAGTTTGTTCAAAACAAAATAATTTATAACTTCTCCAGCTACACGATATTTAGTTTTAGTTGATGATCACTAAAGTTAGATTTGTTTGATTCACTGAGATCTCTCAGTATACAAAAAAATCAAATTTATAATCAAGTACTTTTGTTATTACCATGCTAGTAACTCGTTACTCAGAAGTGCATATCTTATTTCCAGAACAAAGAATCTCCACTCCGTTATTTCACCTTGCAGCATTATGTGAACAATCACTTAACATGAAACAGTTACAAATCAAACACAGAAAATTATATCTTAAATTTACAATAGTCCTTTTCATGTATCTGAATTCAGTAACGAATCCTATAAATCTAGCTGACATTCGGACACAAATTTCATAAATTTCTTTACGGAAATTGTATATGATTACAGGCACCCAACACGCGAACTGCGCATAGTCAGTAAAAGTTCTGCAATCTGGCTAGCACCTCAGTTATAATCTGGATTGGTTAATCAGATAAACTCACAGGAACTCGTGCGGCGATGCGACGGCTCGACGTTTCTCGAGAATCGTCCGAAGTTTGAAGCGGCTGCGAAGAATTTCATATGTGCCCTCCAATTACGTCCAATATAAAATCGGGGTGTTTGCGACTGCTTTTCCACTCCCCTTTCCTTTCTTCAGTAGACGTTGCTATGTACGCCGAATGAAGCGTGGTCAACTCAGGTTTCAATAAATCCAAGCGATAGTTTTAAAAGCTGAAATAAAATATATTCATAGTACTATTTCCATACTATAAATTACTCATTCAAGTTTATACGCGTTTCCAACTGCTGGTTCCTGACGCAGTATAAATCTTATTATTCGTTTATTAATTGTCCTCCATTCAATTATACTCATACCTTATGCATAATATATTCGTTTATTCTTTAAGCAAGTTATTATAATAATCAAATATATTACCTTATTCTAAAAGCTTCAGTAGTCGGTATTTCCCAGAGTGACGTGATCCGTTGCTTAACCATTTCTCTGCGGGTACGTTTCAGTCGCTCTTAATTCTGAAGAAAATGTCGAATCTCCTTGGTAGGTTAAATTCAGTAAATCTTGCCTGCTACGCATTGGTCGCTGGCCATTTCCAAGCGCTACTCGTAGCCGATATCGTGAACTAACACGAGAATCGGCGTGTTGAAAGAATTTTCTTCCATCATCGGTGTAATCTGTCGGATTACCTGGTCTTGCCTGGTCTAATAGGTACCGATAGATGTATTAAACGAAAATAAATTTATATTTTCGTGATGTAAACGTCTGAGCGGTTACAGTACCACCAAAGCTGAGAAATGTCGACCAATATCACAAAATTTGCAACATGTGCAAAATAATGGAAAAGATTATTGGTGCTATGTGAAGATGGTTTCTTGATACTCATAATTGTATGTACAACAACCAATTCGGATTTAGACCTGGCGTTCAATCATTTCCCACCTAGCCAGAATCTGCAAATACATCAAGAAGCTATCGTCAACAATCAACATGTAATAGACGTTAGCCTCAGTAATAAGAAAGCATACGATATGCTTTGGAGTCATAGCATCTTGCTTCTTCCCCAAGATATTGAAATACATGGAAATATATAAATTCATCAAAAGCTTTTTCCACGAAAGGCTCATCTAAGTGACAGTCAATGGACAATTATCAGTAATGGAAAAATTAGAAAACTGAGTTCACCAAGGGTCAATACTAAGTATTACCTAATTCTTACTATCAATCAACGATGTGGACTAGGACATAATTCTTCCATCAGTATCAAGAGAATATGCAGACGACATGAACATAAAGCCAGAACGTATCGTCTACTCAAGGAATACTACATGCTGCACTTAATAAAGTACACAGTTGGTCCTTGTAAGCAGTCTTCAAATTCTCTCCCAAGAAAACTAAATGTATTCTTTTCACAGAAAAGAAAAAAAACTTAAGGCGCCAATCTTGAAGCTTGGCAATAAAGCCCTGAGTTTTGCCATCAATATCAAAATTTTATGAATGCTAATTGACAGCAAGCTCTTCTAGACTGCTCACATAAATAAACAATATATCAGTGAAAAAGGAAATTAATATCCTGAAATATTTAAACCGTAATAACCGGAGGTTATATAAAAATCTATAGCTTCTTACGTACAAGTCTATAATTAGATCCAAATTAGAATATAGATACATTCTGTTTCAATCTGTCAGCAAAACTCCACTGAAGATATTAGACTCCATCCACATGTGTCTACGAGTTAGCATTGGTTGCTTTTTCACCAGCTCAATAGGCAGAATATTAAATGAAGCCAAAGAACCTCAATAATGCATCGCAGAGCAGTAACAGCCCTTATGTACGCCATTAGAGTCGCTTCTTACCCAAAGTTCATCTACAACTATATTTTCTCTCAGCATATTATCAACAATTACTAATCCCAGATGTAAGCCTGCACTGCAGGACAAGACAACGTCTCTCAACACTGAAGGTGAACATTACTAGAACGGAAAAACGCAGAAATTTCCTAATTCCGCCATGAATTATACCACCGCTTACTTCTGGTTTTCCCTCCTAGAATTACAAAACTGCAACCTCACTCAAACTAACGTACTGGCGA
This sequence comes from Teleogryllus oceanicus, assembly GCA_964035755.1. Taxonomy (NCBI): domain Eukaryota; kingdom Metazoa; phylum Arthropoda; class Insecta; order Orthoptera; family Gryllidae; genus Teleogryllus; species Teleogryllus oceanicus. Next base: position 101,125,902 of record CAXIVR010000010.1, on the reverse strand, counting down.
ACACCAATTCATTCAAAGAAGAATGGAATAAGTAACTTAAAGCAATAACCCTGAAATATAAAGATATCTATCCAGTTGACATTGAATGCCAGGAAAATAAATAAGGAGCTGAAATCGTAGTCAACACCCCTGATACTTCCTACAAATACCTTCTGCCCCAAAGTATCGGCCCCAATTCAACTTAATTCTAAACCCTTCTGTCTGCAATAAAAGTTATTGAAAAGTTATCGTCCTTTAAAACCATTCTATTCACAAAATCCTTAAGTCATACACCAGTTCTTCAACAGAATCTCCAATACTGAAATGGATAAATTTATTCAAGAACAATACATAAAGTCTATCGGAAGAAGTATTATTATCGCTTGATTTCCACCACAACTTAAAATTCCAGAAGATATAACAGGGAAAAATACTACAACAACCTTAATAGACTTACGGAAGGATAATAATACTCAAAACATCATTCATACTACTTTTGATAGGAGTAAATAAAAAAACTAGAGAATTGTATTTGGAAAGGATGCAAAGCAAGTCAACCCCACAACCAAATTAATAACTTTTAGCATATTAAAAATCTAAGAATCTCAACCAAAGAGGACACGTGGCACTGACCACAATAAGATCAAGCCACACAGAATTAATCTATCTCTATGTAAATGCCAAAACATACCCTCCTCTTTGTGATATTTGTATCACCAATTTAACGATATACCGCATTATAGAAAATCGCCCCAAATTCAGTCATCAAACATAATGTACAAAACTAAATAAAGCTTTAGATACTCTATTGTATACGACCGAATATCAGAACCAGTTGTTCAAATTTTTTGAAAATTGTAATATTATAAATGGCATATGATACTGTATAAATATGTTATGTATGATAAAAAATATGTGCACTATATTAGGATATACATTTTATGACACTTATGTTAAAGTAATGATGTATGAAATTATAATTGTCTAAACACTGGCTATAAATCATTGTAGTCGATGATGACCTTAGTCGTTGATGCGACTAGAAAGAAAGAGAGAGAAAATATAACCTCTCTAGCAGTTAGAGATAGAATAAATAATTTCTTACAAATAGCTACATTATCAATTTAGTTGGCCGGAAAAAGTAAAGAAACATGGTGGAGTGCTAGCCTGGCATTCAATCGCATCAAGGTTAAATTTATAGGTGTAGATCATGAAGATTAATTTGAATTGTGATAATTATAAAGTATACTACGAGATAAGTTCAATCATGAAATAAATATAGTAAAACCTGTTTATGGATAAAACCCTAAACCTATGTTAACTTATTGCGTAATTGCCGCAATTATAAGTATCACAATTGAAGAACATATTAAACAAATATTGCATTAAAATATCACATGTTTAACTACCACATTCATACTGCAAAAAATTGTAACCTGTAAAACCATATTTTGCACAATTACTAATATGAAATTGTTAAGAAATTAATGCTAAACAACAAAACTAAAATTAAATCTTTATACTGTTATTCTTTCCATAACAATACTTCCAATACAATATTTAGTATATCTGTAAAATTTAAAACTGAAATTTTGTCAACAAAAATTTTAATTATTTTAGATTACGCTAATGACCTCATAGTCAATGCGATAAGTAAATAAAATTATCTTACCATTATTCGCGGCGCATCCGGAAGTTAGTTTTCCTCTGTCATCAACAAGAAGAAAAGGTAATTTTCATTATTAATCCTGTCAATATTAATCCCTTCAACATTAGTAATCCTGTGTCTTAGAAGCCTTCCACCTGCGATAGTCACACACACACACACACACACAGGGTCCAAGGGAATGTGATGCGATTACAAGTCTCTCGGAAGAGAGTCTCCTAACCTCTCCATCCCAGCCCCGCTCTCACCTTCAGAGAGTGGACCCTGTCAGTCGAGTAACTTACGTGCCAAGGCTGTAGTATCAACCCACCGACAGTGGTCGACCAACAGACGAGAAAGGGTTCTGACAAAGTCTCCTGTCGGAATGGCATGTAACCGCCGTACTGGGCGCGAGTATATCGGGATACGGTCTGGTTGGTTACAATCCTGGCCCAGAATTAAGGGTGAAGCCGGGAGAGCCTGTAACCTAAGCGACGCGTGTCCCCAGGTGGCGTACAGGGAGGGAATCTCTGAATATAGAGGTCAAGAAGGTAATTAATATACTCTCACGGACAAACAGGCGGGAAGGACACCCCAGTCAAAAAACCAATATGGAAGGTCTTTTGGGATCTCATTTACGGTGCAGGGCCCGATCCCCGTACCGGCGTCTGTTAGGAGTGAGCAAGCGAACTCCCAGGCGTCGTCAACCAGCGACCGCAGTGCTTCAGCAGTGGACCACTGGGCTGCTGTAGTATCCTTTGCTATACCTAGTGATGATCTTGCGAAGCAACAGGCGTGCTGTAGCCTTGAAGAAAATAGCCGAGCTACTCAATTTTGTTAAGCCTCGCCATAATGTTCATGGTGAGATCAAAGTGGTGCAATCCAGACGCACTTTAATGAGGTGGTAGTACTGCAAAGGATGCTGACCAGATCCTCAGTGCAACAAACCTACTGCGAAAGAAAGAGTGCACTCCAGACGTCCCTGAGAGGTGGCTGCGGAATTGCTCGTAACGAAGTGATCCTTCGCGAAACCCGGAACTCCCAGGTGCCCAAGGTAAGGAAGGAGATAGCGAAAAACGCCAGATAAAATCGGGCAGAAATACCTTCTCGGGAAATACGAGAACAGCCCGAAGTGGCACGAGAACAGCCCGGGTGGCAAGTGGTCACTCGTGAGAGAACGCGTAAGCGTTCTAAAACGCGGAAAAGGCCACCCAGACCAGATTCCCTGATGATTAAAAAGAAGGACGACGCGCTGACGTACGCGGACATCCTTAAAAAATGAAAACTGGCCCTGAGCTTGGGATCTGGGCGAGAATGTCACGCGCACATCGGAGATAGCGGCGGCAATCTCCTTCTGCAGCTGAAACGGTCTGCCGGAGGGCAAACAACAGATTTTCACTCCTCTGTAAAGAAGGTGTTTGGATCGGACGCTGATGTGAGGGCTCTCACTCACACCGTGACTATTCAGGTGAAGGACCTGTATGAGGTCACAACTAAAGAGGAAGTGCATAGGGCTCTGGTGGACAAACTTCCCGAAGCCAGTGATCTCACGCTACAGCCAGTCGTCGCTAAGAACCATCCTATGGTAGAACACAGGTAGCAATAATTAGCGGTCCTGTTGCGGTGGCTAACAAATTGTTGGCCATCCGTAAAATAAGAATAGGATGGGTGTACTGCACTCTGCGTGAGAAGAAAGGTCCCCTGAGGTGTTACAGATGTTTGGATTTTGGACACCTCAGAAAAGCATGTAAAAACTCACATGACCGGTCCAACTTGTGCATGAATTGTGGTGGTGATGATCACCTTGCTAAGTCATGCAAAATGACCTCAAAGTGCGCTGTGAAGAAAAGGAAACAAGGCAGACTATGCTACTGGGTGCAGCAGGTATCCATCATTTAAGCGCAGAAAGCAATAACGGATAGAAAATGAATTATATAAATCTCAGCCTTGCGCAGTCGCCCAGGATATCCACCGGCACTGTCGATTAGGGAATGGGAGGCTGATTTAACAATAGTATGCGAGCAGTATACTAACCGTGAGAAGATACAAGTGGGTTTCTGACCTCCACAACCGGCGACAATCTGGGCTGTGGAAGCACACATTCCAACAAGTTATGACGGGCCTTGGATCTAGATTTGTGGTAAAATCAACGGCGTTTATATCTGCAGCTGTTATGCACTCTACCAGATGCGACAATGAACAAGTTTGACAGTTTCTTGACCCTTGATGTAAGCACGAGAGAAACGCCAGTAACTGAGACTTCTTTCCTGACGATTCTTTCACTGAGAGCAGTTCAATCACTAATGGCAGGTCAGTGGTTCTTATCCCTCTTGCCACAGATATGTTTCTTCCGCACAAGAGACACCTGCACGCCGCCAGAAGGCGGTGGATCTGTTGTGAATCTTTGACGTTCATGTCAGATAATCACTTTTGAGAATAAGTGTCCTGGAGAGTTATTAGACACTATACCCATAGTGACCACCAGGCACTTTTGTACGGAGTGAAAATCAGCGGACGCATAATTTTGCACCGAAATGTCAACCAGCTGGGTGGCGCAAAACGTTCGACAGTTTTCCGACAATGAAATTTGTAGACGATAGTTCAACGAGTACCGCAGATGACAAAGCTGGGCAGGTGATGAAATGGTGATCAGCTGTAGTGCGGCTATGTCTAGACGGGAGCAATCTCTCGACGTTCACCCAGTTTACTGGTGGAATGAGAAATCGCGCCCAATTACGACGGAGGTGCCTTCGGTGAAGACAGTATCAGAGCTCGTGGCAGAGACAACTTTCTCAATTGCAGAGCAATACAAACTCGCTCGAAGCCAGTTGAAGATAGAAATCCGCAAAACCACGGCAACATGTGCCAAAAAGCCTGTGTGACGAGGTGAAAGGATCCATGGGAGTAGGTGTACAAGACGGTCATGTAAGGATTAGACAGCGGCACCACGTTCTCAACGCCCCCACAATGCTGCTCAGAATTGAGACAGCCCTATTCCCGAGCCACCCCGGTGACTCAGTTAATATAGCGTTATCTGAGATAGAAATAATTCCTCCAGTCACGCAAGAAGAAATTCTGCACGCAATCAGCAGAATCGGCAGCACAAGGCTCCGGACCGGATAACATTCCCAATATTGCCCTCAAGAATGCGATACTCGGTCGCACCGACATCTTTGTGAATCTTTATTCTTGGCAAGGGAAGGGTGTATCAGAAAGATGGAAAAACCAGCGCTTCGTGCTCCTCCCTAGGGGAATAAATCTCCCGAAGATCCATCATCATACCACGACCGTGGCATGCTTGGCTGGCTGGCGAGTTCTGGAGAGGTATTAGTGCAGACTGGAGAAAGCTGTGGAGGAGGGAGGCCTTTCGTCAGTATGGTTTCCGCAGGCCCGCTCGACTGTTGACGCAGTCCAACTTGTCATTAACACCGCCCGACAAGCAATTGGAGAAGTAGATGGAAGAAGAGGCCCAAAACAGTACTGTACTGTCGTTACGTTGGATATTAAGTATCTTATCCGGCCAGGTAGAGTAATATTCACGCAAGCTCTCCGCAGATTTAATGTGCCCCGCGTACTTGAGGAAGATTGTAACCGAAGTATCACAGGTAATAGAGCCTGATTTACAATACAAATAATGGGCGAAGGTACATAATATCACGGCTGGTGTCCGCAACGGTCGGTATTGGAGTCCACTATTATGGAATGTGATGTGGCGAAGTGCTTCGGCCACTCCCAGAAGGCACCAGTATTATTGGTTTCGCGGACGGCTTGTTGCTATCGTCGCCGTTGCGAAGTACATTGAAATTGTGTATATTTGCAGCAGAAGCGATCGCTGTATTAGTCAGTAGTTTAAAGTCCTCAGGGCTGCAGTTAGCTGAGCACAAGACTGAAATTTATCCTGTCCACTAGTAGGATGAGAGAAAGCCATCACTCTCAAAGTCGGAGACCACCGTCTTGCATCACAGCCGTCGATCAAATATCTGGGTCTCATGATTGACGCCCGTCTGACATTTGCTGACCACCTGAAGAACGCCAGCAATAAAGCTACAGTAATTAATGCAGCACTGTCAAGACTAATGCCCAACATAGGGCCCTATCAGGAGAAACGGAAGCTTCTGGCCTTGGTTATGAGGTATGTCTTGCTCTATGGAGCCCCAGTGTGGGCCAACTCCACGTCGATAAATAGTTACATCCGAGGGATGACGTCAGTGTACAGGTTATCAGCATTGCGGGTAGCTTGTGCATTCCGCACTGTGTCAAACGATGCAGTGTGCGTCATCGCGGGGATGCCTCCTGTCGATATCTTGGCGCAGGAGAGACGTAGGCGATATCACAAAGAAGAGACTGTTCGAATGGCAGGATCGATGGGACTAGTCCATTAAAGGAAGATGGATCTGCCGCATGATTCCCTCCATTGCACCGTGGATCAACCGTAAACACGGCGAAGTAAATGTCTTCTTGACTCAGCTGTTGTCTGGACATGGATGCTTTCTGGCATATCTCCACAGGTTCAAGCTGGAGGATACCCCATTCTATCCACTATGTGAACCTGCTGTCGAAGACGCCGAGCATGTGTTCTTCCAGTGCTCGCGATACCATCTGCAGCGACGGCATGTTATGAGTATACTCGGGATGGACCCGCTGACACCCGAAGCAATGGTTGGGTGCATGCTCAGAAACCAACTGGGATGCGGTGAGCGCATATGCACCCAGACCATAATAGCTGAGCTCAGGAGAATAGAAGGAAGAAGGCAAGTCGATTGATCCTCGTTTGATCAGCCTACGTTTGGCGAAGTGACTTGTGACTAGAGCCTCCTAATCCTCCCGTGATGTAATGCCTAACGGCGGTTCCATGAGGAGGATGGAGAAGAAAAGGAAGGTTGGTTTGCAAATAGGTAAATCTCACACTATCATGTGGTACGGTCCGCATGGTGTCTTTTGAAGATTTCCACTTACCCTCGTAAAAACACACACACACACCTGCAACTTTGCGTCACTGGGAAACTTTCCTTCTGGATGCGCCTCGTAAGTACTCTGTCTTAACATGTTTTATAGTACATGATTATGCTTTGTATATATTAAAATTACTGGAATTACTGTGTTGCTCCCCTTTTTCTTTGTGTTGTAGTTAACAGATTGTCATAGTCATACCATTTGTCACCTCGAAGACAGAGTGCAGTGTAATGGGTGACAGTATTAATATCGGTGTGTTGGGTTACTTGATTAGGTCCAATATACTTTACTTCCCCAAGGAGGGACAGCTCACCTTTTCCCAACGGGTTACAAATTTTCGTTGGGATATTTTGAAGTTTAATAGGCCTACTCATTCGAGTAGCATCTTTATTACCCACTTCTAAGATTGTAATATCACCTGAAAATTGACGGAAATTGCATTTATTTGAGGTATACTATATTTTCAATTCAATTTTCATAAAATAGAAGTACAAAGATCCACGTATGCGTGTATGTGTGAATGAAATCGAAAGAAAGAGATATAGAGAGACAGACACAGAGAGAGAGAGAGAGAGAGAGAGAGAGAGAGAGAGAGAGAAAGAAGAGAGAGTGAGACAGGGCGAGAGATACGATAACTGGAATCATATTAGTACCTAATTCGTGTAACTTGACTGTTCTTTTGCCCGTACAATTATCAGTGATACAATTTCATATCACGTTCAGTTTGAAAATTACTCAGCCTGTTAAATTGTAGCCATCAGGATGATATTCAATGTCTCGTCGTCCAGTATATGGACTGACCCCAGATAATTGTGATGTACTCTGTTTGCACAATTCTCCGTACAAACTATTTCTTCAGTGATATGTCAAATTTCGAGAAATAATTTTCTGCACAACTCAATGACATTAATTTCGCATTGCAATCTAAACATTTTAGCTACTTTATTTATTATGTCCAGCGAATGAAACTGTAGAAGAATATCCGTTCTGTCCTTATAAATGCGAGCGTGTAAGCAAATGTTGGTAATAAATTGGCAGAACTTATTATTTAGTGTGACTCAATCTAAAGTAAAACAAACTGTTATTGTTATTGAAAATCATAATATTTCTAAATACTCTGGATGGCCAAAGATATGATTAAGCATCGGCGTTAAGCTATCAAATGCACAAGTATTTGTGACTGTTATTATTTTCCACGAATCCAAACAGGGAGGTAGATTTGAGCACTACAAAAGGCTTAATATGGGTAGTGTCTTATGTTTCTTCCATGATAAAAAGTCTTTTTATTTTTCTCTGTAGCCCACCTAAATAAAATCCTCTCATTATTAGCCACCTGGAAAATTCCCTTCACATTCACGTGAGGCTAGTGTTGAAAGAGCCGAATTGGTTTTTATGCAATTTAGGCAAATTCTAAATTTACCGACACCATGTTTTTGAATTGAAGAACAGTCATCACTATTATGTATGTTAATAAAACATATTTTACACGTCAGTGGTCCGATATCACCACATTATAAACCAAATCAGGTCCCATCCCCCTGAGGTCCAGGTGCGTCAAGCTGAAACAGCCAAGTCAGCACACCGGCACAAAATATGTCAAATCATTTATTGCTAATTAATTGCCAATTAATTGCCACATTTTAAATTAATTGCCACGTATTTTCGTGGAGAAAACGAGTGTGTGCTAGCTTGACGTCAGGCGGCACACAAATTAGATGCTGAAAATTCGAGCCAGAGCTCAGCAAACCATCTAATAATTGTGCTAATTAATTGCCCAATTAATTGCCTCAATTTGGAATTAATTGCCACATATTTTCAGTCAAAATAATCGAAGACAATGGCAGCAGGCATGACGCAGCCCGCAACATAATAAAAAAGGTGGAATATAGAAAACAAAAAACAATCATATAAAATTCACGATATAGTTTTAAGGAACATATCTAACTATTGTTTTTGCTCTATGCATGGTTAATGCCCTTCTCTTTTATGAATAATACATTTTTAACTTCGTAGTTTTGCAGCCGCGTACGACATTCAAATAGATAATGCAAGAGTACCAGCTTGAGTACGATATATCTATAATCTAGTAAATATTTAATTACACACATTTCAATACTAGTTTATTATCAAGATAAATTGATAAATGTGCCGTAGATTATATAACATTTTTAAACTGCATGGGAGTTATCTAACCAAGCCAGATATTCAAATTCGAAAATACAGAGAACCAACGAGCACAATCACATAAAATTAAGAACATAGTTAAAGAATGTTTAGAACTAATTTTTTATTCTATACACGATTAAATTGCTCTTGTCGTTTATTAAAATTATTTTTTTAAAACTCCGTTGTTATAAAATCTTGTTGACTTTCCAACAGGAATTGCGATAGTACCAACGAGCACTAATATCTAAAATTTATTTAATCATTGAAAGCACGTTTAATGCTAGTTTATTATACTAAAGATAAATTGATAAATGTTGCCGTGAATTATATAAACATTACTGAATCTGCATGGGAGTTATCGAACAAAGCCAGATATTGAAATTCGAAAATAGAGAGAACCAACGAGCACAATCACATAAAATTAAGAACATAGTTAATGAATGTTCAGAACTATTTTTTACTCTATACACAATTTAATTGCTCTTGTCTTTTATTAAATAATATATTTTTAAACGTTATTTATGGAAACCTCGAAGATATTCGAACGAAATGCGAGGGTACCAACGAGCATAATATCTAAAACCTATTTAATAATTGAATGCGTTCAATATACTAGCATATCACACTAAAGATAAATTGATAAATGGTGCCGTAGATTATATAAACATTTTACAAAACTGTAGAGTTATCTAGCAAGCCAGATATTCAAATTCCTTCGAAAATACAGAGAACCAGCAGAGCACAATCTCTTAAATTAAAAACATAGTTAAAGGATGTATTTGAGAACTTCTTTTTCTCTATACACGATTTATTTACTCTTATCATTTATTAAATCTTAATTTTTTAAAACATCGTTGTTATAGAATCTTGTTTGAGAAAAAAAAGAAAAAAAAGAAAAAAGAAAAAAGAAAAAAAAAGCGAAGCGAAAACCAGCAAGTTTGCGTGTACCAACAGACACTAATATCTAAAATCTATTTAATAATTGAATGAACGTTCAAATGCTAGAACATTACACTAAATATAAAGTGATAAAATGTTTACGTAGTTATATAAACATTATTAGAGCACTGCATGTCGGTTATCGAACCAGACAGATGCGAAGTCAGAAAGTAAGAGAACCAGCAAGCACAATCATAAATTAGTTATAGTTAATGGAGGTTTAGAACTAATTTTTTACTTTATATACCATTTAATTGCTCTTGTCATTTATTAAATAATAAATTTTTAAAACTTTGTTGTTATGAAACCTCATCGACTTTCGAAGAGTAAATGTGAGAGTGCCAACGAGCACTAATATGTAAAATCTATTTAAAATTTGAATGCACCTTCAATACTAGCATATTATCTAAAGATAAATTGATAAATATTGCCGTGAATTATATAACGTTTTTGAAACTGCATGGGAGTTATCTAACCAAGCCAGGTATTCAAATTCGAAAATACAGAGAACCACGAACACAATCACATAAAAATAGGAACATAGTTAATAGATATTTAGAACTAATTTTTACTCTATACGCGATTTAATTGCCCTGTCATTTTAATTAATAATATTTTTATATTTCGTTGTTATAACAACTCGAAGACATTCGAACAAGAAATGCGAGAGTACCAACGAACACGAATCTCTAAAACCTATTTAATAATTGAATACACATTCAATACTAGTTTATTACACTTAAGATAAATTGATAAATAATGCCGTGAATTATATAAACATTATTGAAACTGCATCAGAGTTATCGAACCAAGCCAGATATTCAAATTCGTAAATTTAGAGAACCAACGAGCACAATAATGTATAACCAACAACATTGTGTTTGGTAATTTATTACTGATTTTTTTATTTACACACGATTTAATTGCTATTCGGGTTACAGGAAAGAATTTTAAAAAATTCTTAAATTTGCAACCACATTACGACTTTCAATTGGGAAATTTTAAATTACCCTTTCAAAAATATAAAAGCGAAACAGTGTTCGAACCATGCGAGATTTTAAAATTTGAAAATAGAGGGAACCAATAAGCACAAATATAGAAAACCAAGAACATAATTTAACAGACATTTGATACTAATTTACTACTCTAAAAGGATTTAAGTTTCCTGCCATTGATGGAATAAATAATTTTAAAACTTTATTTACCAATGCTTTTCCTGGCCCGATAATCAGGTAGAAAATTAGAGAGGACGATCTGGCACCGAGAACCAAAACCTATTAAGTCTTTTTAATGCACATTTAATACTAAGTCACTGGAGCAAGATAAATTTTAAAAGTTTAAAATATTTTTATATCGTAAGTGGCAGAATAATGATTTTGTTTACAAAACTTAATTAGTATAACATGTTTGTGAAATTATAGTCTTGATTGATCTCGTTATTCTGCATCTTAATCGAATTTGAATATCTAGCATGTTGAGTCTAGTATGATTTTGTTTTATCAATATTTATTTAAATACGGCTACGGTTAAAAATTGATCTTTGGTGTAACACATTAGTTTTGATTGTGTGTTTAAATATTTAATAGGTTTTGAAGTTATACCAGTTGGTACCTCTAATTTCCTATCTCGAATATCGTACTTGGTTGCATAAGTAAAGAACACTAGAATTTAGTAATTTTGTAAATGGCTAAACAATTAATTTCTGTTAAGAGTATTAAGTTATTATCAAATATGTGTTAAATTATGATTTTGGTTTTATTTGATTGTTCTCGTTCGGTTCTCTCTATATTCGAACTTGAATATCTGGCGTATTTGAGCAACTATGATTCAGTTTTTAACAATATTTATTTAATACTCGGCAATGTTAATAAATATATCTTTTTTGTTATAAATTGGTATTGAATGTGCTTTTAATATATCATTTTGTGATACGTCGTCAAAATAGGTCTTAATCATAACGTTGCCTGTAGGAAGAGCTGCTCAACAATTGATGCCATTTTACAGTTTCTAAGAAAGCGAATAATTTAAAATGAGAAATGACACCAACTTATTCAATGGTTTCGATAGTCACAACACTTATATCGGGATATACATTCATTGGTAAAAATTCGTGGCAAGACATATCTATGTTGTATTTTATTTACTAAATGTAGCATTGGATAACGTTTTTTGTTTAATTCTTATCTATAAATGTACGTATTACGTGGTTAGGCGGAGGAGCGGAATTGATCGCCACATAAATACGGACACTTATTATTAATATTAACCTTTTAGTTGCAGACGAAACAATTATCCCGGCGATTTTCTGTCAGCGGTTGTAACTCGTTCTCGGGGCGTGTGACGGGGTTTTGTCTCTCTCGGCTGCCAGAGTGCGGGCCGCTGTGGCATTCAGTGCGTTTACGGTGTGCGCCGTCGCCGTTTACAGTGTTCTTCGAAGCAAACAAGGGGATAATGAAAGCATACATTCTCTAACAAAGAAGAATAAAGAGTAATCCGAAAAGAATATGGATAAAGGAAGATGCTTCACACAGTTTGTCAAATCCCAAAGACTTTCTTCAGATTTGAGAAGTTTTAACGTAAATGAGCATCATTTTATCCGCGCATTTTCAGATTTTTGCAAACGCGCTTTATCAAAGCGACATGTTGTTTGAAATATTGGAAAACGAGTAAAAGCGAAAATTGGTTCTCTGTATTTTCGAATATAAATATCTGGCTTTGTTCGATAACTCCCATGCAGTTTCAAAATGTTTATCTATATCACGGCAACATTTATCAGTTTATCTTTAGTGTAATATACTAGTATTGAACGTGCATTCAATTATTAAATACATTTTAAATATTAGTGCCCGTTGAAACTCTCGCACTTCCTGCTCGAACGTCGATGAGTTTTCATAAAAACGAAGTTTAAAATATTTATTGTTTAATACGCGACAAAACGAATTAAATCGTGTATAAAACTAAACACATAGTTTTAAACATTCATTAATTATGTTCTTAATTTTATCGTGATTATCTTTAGTTAATTCTCTGTATTCCCTGAATTTGAATATCTGGCTTTGTTCGATATCTCCCATGCGAATTCAATCATTGTTTATATAATTCAAGTGTATTATCAATTATATTTAGTGTAAATAAACTACTACTAAATGTGCATTCCAATTATTAAATGAAATGTAAAGGAATTGGTGCTCGTTGGTACTCCTCGCATTTCCCTGTTCGGAGTATCTTTGAAATTTCATAACAAGAGGATTTAAAAAATATTATTAAATAAATGACAAGAGCAATTAAATCGTGTATAGAGAGCAAACAATTAGTTCGCAAATGTTGTTAACTATGTTTCTAAATTTATGATTGTGCTCATTGGTTCTCTATGTTTTCAATTTAACTATCTCGTTTTGTTCGTTAGATGTTTATATATTTCACGCAACATTTATCAATTTATCATTAGTGTAATATGCTAGTATTGAACGTGCATTGAAATTTTAAATAGATTTACATATTAGTGCACGTTGGTACTCTTGCATTTCCAGTTGGAAAGTCAACAAGAATTTATAACGACAAAGTTTTAATAAATTATTATGTTATAAACGACAAGAGCAATTAAATAGTGTATAGAATAAAAAATTGGTTCTAAACATCCGTTAATGATGTTTGTAATTTTATGTGATTGTGCTCGTTGGTTCTCTGTATTTTCGAATTTCAATATCTGGCTTTGTTCGATAACTCCCATGCAGTTTCAAAATGTTTATATAATTCACGCAACATTTATCAATTTAACTTTCGTGTATAATGCTAGTATTGAACGTGCATTCAAATTTTAAATAGATTTTACATATTAGTTATGGGTACTCTTATATTTCCTATTGTATTGTCGATGAGGTTTCATAACAACGAAGTTTTAAAGAATGTATATTTAATAAATGACAAGAGCAATTAAATCGTGTATAGAAAAAAAGATAGTTCTAAACATCCACTAACTATGTTCCTAAAATTATGTGATTGTGCTCGCTGGTTCTCTGTATTTTTGAATTTTAATATCTGGCTTAGTTCGTTAACTCTGTTGCAGTTTAAATAATGTCTCTATAATTCTCAATTTATCTTGAGTGTAATATACTATTATTGAACGTGGATTTAATTATTAAATAGATGTTAGATATTAGTGCTCGTTGGTACTGTCGCATTTCCTGTTCGAAAGTCGATTAAGTTTAATAACAACGTAGTTTTAAAAAATTATTAGTTAATAAATGACAAGAGCAATTAAATCGTGTATTCAGTAGAAAAATACTTCTAAACATCTATTTACTATGTTCCTAATTTGATGTGATTGTGCTCCTGGTTCTCTGTATTTTGAATTTGAATACGCTGCCAGGTTCGATAAATCTGACCCATTTTCAGCAATGTTTATATAATACACGGCAACATTTTTTAATTTATCTTTAGTATAGTAAACTAGTATTGAATGTGTATTTTAATATTTAATAGATTTTAGATATATCGTGCTCTTTGGTACTCTTGCATTATTTATTTGAATGCCGTGGTAGCATAACTACTGAGTTATTATCTCAAAAAAGGAGAGTAATTAAATATCATAGAGTAAACAATTGTTCGATATGCCTTTGAAACTGTCTCACTAATTTTATGTGATTGTGCTCGTTTGTTTTCTCTATATTACAATTTTCTTATTATGTTGCGGTGGGTCATGCCTGCTGACATTGACTTTGATTATTTTAGACTGAAAATTCGTGCGAATTAATTCCAAATTGTGGCAATTAATTGGCAATTAATTATTAATAAATAATTATATGGTTTCCGTTGAGCTCTGGCTCGAACGTAACTGCTGGCTTGACGTCAAAGTAGCATGGACTATGTTGCGGGTTGCGTCATACCCCTTGACAGTTACTTTGATTATTTGAGACTGAAAATACGTGTGAATTAATTCCAAATTGTGGCAATTAATTGGCATTAGTCAATAAATGATTGGATGGTTTCCTTGACTCTGCTCAATTTAACTGATGTGTGTGTGGCTTGACGTCAAGCCAGCACCACCTCCCAACGAAAATCATGGCAATTAATTCAAAATGTGGCAATTAATTGGCAATTAAATTTAAACAATAAATGATTTGACATGTTTCGTGTCGGTGTGCTGACTTGACTGTTCCAGCTTGACGCACCTGCCCTTGCAGTTGTTTTCGTGGCTCTACCTAGTTGTAAAGGGTAAATTGAATAAACAATCAAAACTTGAATAAGCTTTTAAAACTTCAAATTCCTCTGAGAGTACTTGCGAATGATGGTCAAAACAATGCTGATGACTGGACTAGACCGACGCTTGGGCAGAGCGTGAGTAGATGTCATTTGAGCTCGATGACAGTTGGAATGGTTGGGGCGTGTACCTCAACATTGTTGTTATTCGTTCGCGTTGGCCATAGCGTTCTCACGAGAAAGAAACTCTACAGACGTAAGGATGCACTTACGTACATTTTGGACAATAAAAGAAAATAATGTTGCAAAACCCTCCTGCTATCCGATTGCTAGTAAAATAAAATATTCGCATAAGGAGCAGAGATATCTTTCCGTCGACTGGTACGAGTCTCGTTAAGCGCGAAACTTTGTGTATAATAGTAATGTTGACAGCGCAACCAAAAGTATATCTTCGGAAATAAGCTCATTTCATTCAAAATAAATTGTTTAACAGTCAGACAACAATATTGAACTAAATGAATTAATGAACCGTGTGAAATATTTCGACGCAGTCATTTGATGCTGAAGATATTAATTACAATGAGAAAGTACAAATTAAAAAAATATGACTTATTTTGTGCTGTCTCGAGTGCTCGGCCCTGCTCAACCGCCGATTTCAACTGTCATTTCATGTATTGTCTGTCATGTCACCTGTATTGTACAGACATATTTTGAAAATGTTTCTCAAAAATGGCACTAAATGTTTTGATTACACTTTGTTCAGGTCTCATGTTCGGTGAAATAAAAGATATTGAAGGTAGAATTTTTTCCTTAATTAAACCTGATCTTTAAAGATAGATATTTTAATAACGTCATACACAATTTTTCGAAAATATAAGTAGTTTTCGTGTAATTTTGCCGGTAATACAGGCATTTTTTAAAATAATTTCTTTCTAAAAAAATGGGTGCTAGTCCCATTTTTGTCGAACTCTACTGTTTTTTGAAAATTGCAAAACGTACACTTTCAAACCCTACAAAATTGAAAAAGAGATTTTTGTTTCCAACAAATTCTGTTGTATAAACTCAGCTCTTTAAGAAAAAATCAAGGAAATGTTTTTTGAAGAAACGAGTAGTCTTGGCGTAATTTATGCTTAAAAATTATGAAAAAACACGTATTTTCTTAAAAAAACGCTCCAAACGTTTTCTTCAGTTAGTTTCTATTAACTCAAGGAGGAACTCATAACAGTATGGCGCGGGTCTCATTGTCGTTTAACTCTCTGACTTTCCGAAAATTGTAAATTTAGAATTAATGCGAGAAAGTACGAGCTGTTGTAGCACCACTAGTTTCACTTCAATGTAATTATGAAATAAAACATTTCTTTTAGCATTTGAAGAGGAATGTATATATTTTTTTATTCATAACTATAATGAAATCGACTTTGATCGGATTTTAAACAAGATGCGCTTTAAACCCATGTATGTCCAAGTTTTTGATTTTGCGACTTTGTTGATAAAACGTTAATAAAACCAAACACACTTCCAAAATACCAACAATGAGAATAAAACCGAAATTTATCAGTACAGTTTTGAGAGAACCGCCCGACTAATGGGACAGTGGGTACGAGAGGGGTGGAGGTTTTAAAGTCATTATTTTGCAATCAGAGTCAATGTAATATTACGAACTTGTTTCTATTCTCACAAATATATTGTTTTATATGAGCACATTATAAAACATTACTAAAATATATAGTCCTGATTTCTAAAGAAAATGTTTAATTAGGAATGAATTTGACGAAACATTCAACATGACAATCTACATGACATTGACTGCACTTTCGCGTAGTATTTTTGTGGCAATCTGCACTTCTTATTTGAATTTCACTTTGAATTATCACGTGGTGTAGGGCATCAAGTCGCACTTCAGTATACCCTTCGGTTTCCTTGTAGAGGTGTTCGTCCAGGACGAAATCTCACGTGAGTATACCGAGTGTGTTAAGTCTGTACAACATAACGCATGGATGATCTATATCATTCTATTCAATCTGTACTATTGCCAAGCGTTATTCATTGTAGCATTCAGAATGAAAGAAACGAGAGGCCAGTACCACTTCTTACTTCTAATATTGATTCTGTAGTATGAAATATTTTCGCCTATCCTATCATCCCCGCCCATAAACATATTTTAGTCCAAAATGCAAGCAGGTTGTTGAATTAAACTTATCTTTCTTTCTGAAGCACTACACGATTTACCCTTATTGTTCCTGTAGTATGATGGCCAGCCTCTCTCAATATATCGAGAAGTGGTAACGGGGTAAAGAAAAAATGTCCATGTACAAGGAGTATTCCTTCTCCGCGAGCAATTATGCTAGAAGATCAAATATAAGATAATACCCAATTCCAAGTGGAGCTATAATGTATTCTTTACACCGCAAGCTGGCGCATAGAGGTATAATTATATTCTCTATGACTGGCGGAATTCCGGGGTGTAGGGGCAAACCGAACTAATAGGTCGGTCTCTCTCTCTCTCTCTCTCTCTCCCCCCTCTCCCTCCCTCCTCTCCCTCTCTCTCCCCTCTCTCCCTTCTCCCTCTCTCCCCCCTCCCTTCTCACCCTCTCCCCTTCACCCTCTCTCCCCTCTCCCTCTCTCACCCTCCCTCCTCCCCCTCTCCATATCTCACCCTCTCCCTCTCTCACCCTCTCCCTCTCTCACCCTCTCCCTCCTCACCCTCTCCCTCTCTCACCCTCTCCTTCTCTCTGCCACCCAATTTCGACGCACGTAATCACGCATTCTAATGTGCTGTATATTTCATTTAAAGTAGTTCGTGTAATTGACTTCTTTCCTCCTCTTAAGAAACATGCTAGTGTCTAACCTTATGCATGGCTTGCTCCTTGACTCTCAAAAGTAACAACGACCTGGCATTTACGTTAAACGGCCGGGGAAAACCAGCTAAAACAATGAGTGCAACCTCTTAAACACAGAGAAAAGAATTAACAAGAAAATGCCCAGAGAACTTCAAATTCATTAGAGGGAAGATAAAAACATACACGACGGATGCAGAATGTAATGATGTGCTGTCATTCTCTATCGCCGAACGTTGCACTTTTACTCTTACACTTTTATTGCTCTCCCCCTTTCTCGGCAGACAATCGCGGTAGGACAATCGCTTTTAACTCATATTGTTGATGCAGGGTGAGAGTAAGGAATAAATAATGATAAGAGACAAACGATGAATAGGATGAGAATGTGGGGAACGAAGCGTCATGAAAAGTCAACTCATCCCAACATTAAGAGTGAAAATACCTATTTCTTCAACGAATTTGTATTTGGACGGCGGTGTACGTAATGCACGAAATAAAAAACCGTAGAAATTAATAAGTTTCTTATAAATCTTACAATTATTGCAATAGTTTACTACTTTCTCCTATGTACGTATATATAATTATGAATTTTTAATAGTACCTACAATATTCACTTGCTTTTAATATTCAGCATTATACATGTTTACATATACTGTAATAATAATAATTCATTACTGCAAGTGAGCGTACGCTCGGTGGCAGTTAATTAAAAACGAAGTACAAAGATTAAAATTAGAACAAGCCATACATACAAATATTAAAGAGGATAAATAATACAAATAAACAAACAAAAATAAATAAACCGAATTTGACCAGTGTAAAAAAATGTGCCATCTCCACTCCATATTCTTATATTTTGGTACATTCTTTGAAAATATTAGTATGCATAGGGAACTTTGAGTGAAATATGGACAATATTAAAAACAATATTTTCTCAAAAACGGCTCCAAATTCATGAAACATTTTGTATGGAAAGTGCTAAATGTTGTGAATAACTCACATCAACATCTTTTTTTTTTTTCAAAAATTACAGAAATGTAATGATTTAACTCGTAAATATTCGTTAATACGCGTAGTTACATTACGGGTGTCTTTATACATTATTGCATTTGTGAGAACGAGTGATTAAAATGATTTCTAATGAAATTTCGTAAAAACTCAAAAGTTTTCTATGAAAATGAGATCAAAAATGCTCTCTTTGAGAAACGCTCAAACGACATTTTCTCAAAAGTTGCTCCGATTTTTTTGAATTAAAATTTGCTTTTAGGACCTGTTTTGAATCATTTGCATTATTCTGAAAGTCATATTTCATTTCCAGGATTACAAGACCGAAAAATTCGAGTATGTGAAATAGTGTCTATTAGGCGTCGATAATTTGCAGCTGGGAAGAGGTTGGGGCAAAACTGAGAAGCTAACTAGCCCAGATGGAAAAGAATAAGAAATTATTTAGTGCGATAAAGTCTGTATCATTTTGTGGCACCCACCGGGAGCGGTAGCTCAGTGCATCAACTGATGTCACTGCAGCGCCTCTGACCGGGAGGTCCTAGGTTCGAGTCCTGACGGCGGCAGGATTTTCGACAGTAGCTTTTCAGTTCGGTCGAATTCAGTCGCTGTCTGTAGGAGAATTCTAGAGGCCGGCTGCTCTGACCGGTAGTTTTCCGTGGTTTCTCTGATCACCACCAGGCGAACGCCAGAGCAGTACCTTATCAAACGGGCCACGGACCGCGCGCGATCTGTCCTTCCCACTCCTTGTCCTATCCTCTCCCCTTACACACACACTTACACTAAAGTACACTACACTAGCACATATTCCGAGAGACCGGTCAGGAGCTTAGTGATTGCCCCGTCTGGGGCGGTGCCCCGTTGGTGGGAGAGTCCTGGTTAGGGGGAAACCCCACTAGCTGACGGCAGGTCGGCGCCGGATCTCTCCACCCAGCGGGGGAAGATCACCGCCATCTCCAAAGGAAAAACATGCACTACACTAACGGGACTAACGACCAGAGCAGTTGACGCGCCCGGAAACACGAAAAAATCAATCAATTGTGGCACCAATTTTTTTTTCTTATGTTTATGATACGACTAGTTCGACACACCCGGACACAGTCACGTGCCGGGCGACCAGTACAAGGAGTGCCAAGAGGGGATATAAACAGAGCGTTTTGGCAGTGATGAAGTGGGTGGGGATGTGCGCCCGTGTATTGAACCAGTGCGATTGCGAAGGCACGTGCGGGCGTGCATCCTCCTGATAATTTTTGTCACACGGAGCGTTGCGTAAGACAAAGGGCGTTGTTCAGCACTGGTTGCTTAGTGCACACTCCCCCGGCCACACCTCTGCCCACCGGGTATTTGCCAAGTGATTAGATGAACACCACGAAATACCTCGGAAAGGAATACTTTTGCTCTTTCAATCGCCATCGGGTGTGTTTTCCGAGGAGCAGAACTTCGCAGAAGGCTCCGGAAAAGCCCAATAATAATCCTTCCTGTTATAATAAAAGTTTTTGGTACCATCGATATATATATATATATATATATATATATATATATATATATATTACCATATACTACATTTCGGTATTGATAGGATTGTGGGATTAAAGTTAGAATACTAATTCACTGTTCAACTAAGTATGTAACGGGATTTTAAAGAATGCACTGCAACGCCTCTGACCGGGAGGTCCTAGGTTCGAGTTCTGACGGCGGCAGGATTTTCGACACTAGCTCTTCAGCTAGGTCGAATTCAGTCGCTGTCTGGAGGAGAATTCTAGCGACCGGCTGCTCTAGTCGGTAGTTTTCCGTGGTTTCTCCGATCAACACCAGGCGAATGCCGGAGCAGTACCCTACCAAACGGGCCACGGACCGCGCGCGATCTTTCCTTCCTCTTCCTTGTCCTATCCTCTCCCTTTACACACACACACACACACACACACTTAAACCAACATGAACTACACTACCACATATTCCGAGATATCGGTCGGCAGCTTAGAGCTTCTCCCGGATGGGACGGTGCCCCGTTGGTGGGAGAGCCCTGGTCAGGGGGAATCCCCACTAGCTGACGGTAGATCGGCGCCGGATCTCGCCATCCAGCGGGGGAAGATCACCCCATCTCCCGAAAAAGCATCACTACACTAACGGTGTTAATGCCCAAACATTGACACGCCCGGAAATACGAAAAAATCAATCAATCAATAGGGTATGGAAAGAAGCAAGAACTTGAGCATGTGAACGCGTGAGTTTACATTCATGGTGGGAACGTAGTATTAGGAGGAGGGTTCGTAATGTACGTTTGGAAGGTGATTAACATAAAAAAAAAAAAAAAAAAAGATTGCACATTGGCATATAGAATAACACGTTGGTCATGAATTAAGAGAGAATGATGAAACAATTTTTGTAAAGATGGTATGATAATTACAAATCAATGGTAAGTATATCATTTATTTGGATAGCATGTAAATCGGTCTTAAAAATCCGTAAATGATATCTAATAAATAGATAAACGCAGTTCGCCAGGAAAGTCTCACCACTGTGAGTTGAATTAGGGCATCCTATTAAATATTGTATTTATGGGAAACAAGTGAAAGGGACAACACTTCCAGCACCTGTTAAGATTATGGTGAGTACACAATACATGTTTTCAAGCCGCAACTCATGCTCTCTACATAATTTCTGTTACAAGCACTCTCAGCAGCAACTTGCTTCTGCGAAGAGACTTTCCTGGCTCACTTGTTGATACTACTGGTTGGCGGGCTTCAGTGACAGGTGGTATGAACATCGTCTATGTATCGGAGGGGCAGGATGTGGGTTCAAGCATAAGGCATGGCAGCTTTCACCATGTCGTTGAGGCGTGGTTGGCTTCTCTTGCCACAATCATCAACTCATACAGAATTATTTAACTCCTTTTGACATTAACTCCTCATTATTAGAGACCGGAAGTTTAGCAAAATGTTCCTTTTTATTATTGTAAAACTTTTATCACTTTTCACAATAGAAATTACTTAATTATACTTCTGGATTTTTTATTGGATTTTGATTTTATCTTTTTTACCTATTTTAGCTTCTGATGCTTATTTTTGCCATTCTGCCTTTTTTCTGCTTTTTTCTTCATTAGTATGCTTTTCTTTCTTCCGACACCAATCTCGAGCAGGCTAGAAATATACCAGCAAGCCTGTAAAACATGAAAGTATGGCCGTGTTTTGTCATTCTGGGGAAGCGGCGGCTCAAAGCCACGCAATGTTTAAAATCTAAAAGGAAGAGGAAGATGATACCAGTCAAGATTTTTTTTATTTTCATTGATGTCGACAGGCTTTGTTCGCTCACGAGGAATCCCATCCTATCTTTTGAGTATGGCCTCCTTCCTCTTTTGAAGACAGAGCTCTCTGTATACGAAATACCCGTCTCTATACTGAAGATTACACAAGTGCGGATATCGAAACATGTAAGTCATTTCAATATTCAAAAGGGGGTTCACAATAGTATTTCAATGAGCGCCTCGAGTAAAACAAATTTGTAGTCATCATTTCGGATTGTCGTGTGGAATTAAGTGGTGTGTAGCGTCACGTTGGCAGCCGTGGGTGGGAGGAGGAGCGGAAGTATCGCATACCTGCGGGCATGAATAGCTTGGCGCCCCGGCGTTGGGATACATTTAGACAAAGGGGACGCCAGCTTAACCGGGAAGGTCACGTGGTAGACGCGAGCCTCCTTCGTACACCTAGTAGGGTCACGTGACGGCTACACTTTGGTATAAAATCGAGCCGACGAGCTCACACGTTTTTTTAAATTCTGGAAACCTCGCGCGATGCGAAAAACTTTACGCCCAGGCTGGAGCGTGTCGTGCCTAGTGCACGGGTGACGAGGTCACGGTAGTGGCGCGGGAGTAGCGTCAGAGGAGGCGGGGCGTCCCTAGCTATGTGGGGTATCCACAGGAAAATACTCACAAGTGTGTAGTTTCGGAGCAGAAGTTGGTTATTGTCCATTAATGTAAATAAACTTGTACATACTTGTAAATGTCTGTGTGTTTTTCTCCATGACGCCACAGGTGTCACAGGTGGTGAATCTAGTAGTGTCATGTGGATTTTCAACAGAGAAAACATCGTTTCCTGACTCGTCTGTCCTAACGCAAATTTTAGTGTTCGAATAAAATGTGAATCATTTGAATTATTATTTTTTTAAGATCATTCCTTTTAAATGGCGATTTTTTATTCTTAAAAATTTTGCACCTATTTTAGCCAAAATAAATGCCTTGCTGCCGATTTTAGGTCAAATAAACGCCTGAAATTCTGGGCTTTACTCATGATCATCTCACCCCTTCATTCAGGAGATGGGAACGGCAAGATGGCGGTTTCCTGCCTGCAGAGAAGACACGGGGTCTGGCCGACAGTAGGTCCATGCGAGCAACTTAATTCAAAGTTCACCATCACACTACCTCACCGATACATAAAGAGAATTCGTCTCTCCATGCAAAAGAAAAAACTTACAGTAGTTATTTTAATTAAAAGTAAATGCATGCATGTTTTGAATGAAGAAAGTTTCGGGCCCTGGGGCAAGTTGACCCGACTTAGCAGTGCCATTGGCGAATTCTTCGATACACCGCGTATACCATCGGTATACCTAGTAATTCGAAGTGTATAAGAAATATTTCATAAGTTTGGTAATCCTTTTATGGTTAGTGAGATTTTGAAAGTTTTAAAAGAGATGCGAAAAATAACTTTATTTCGCTACCGAGAGCCAGTCAGTCTCCCGCATTCATAAGCGCTACGAAGTGCGCGAGAGTTAGAAGTTTCAAATAGTTCTTAAAGTTGACCAGAGAAGTCGCTAGCGCAGACGAAGGCACCGCATGCCTTCCGCGATAAC
>CAXIVR010000010.1:101094837-101097337 GCA_964035755.1 Teleogryllus oceanicus | reverse complement strand
CTATTTGTTGGGGTCGTATTCAAACGCTAGCAAAACGATTGCTCTCTTTAGATTGGACAGGACGAACATTCTTTATTTTGTCCTCGGCGATCATGGCGATTCGACTCAGAGATACTTCCCGGAGTCCTAAAGCTGCACTAGCAAACGCATGACGAAACCGCGATGAAATGGTGATGGTGGTTACCCGCCAGAAACAGAAGACCGGCTCGCACACAGTTCGCTGAGCGTGGGCTCCATTCCGCCGGAGACACGCGAACCCATAATTCTAAACTCTTTGCCGCTGCGCCGCACGGCGTGTGGCGCGCGGTCACGCAGCTGCACGCGCACGCGAAAACGCGCCGACCACTCATCGATCCCAGGACCCTCTTCACGCACGGCCACTGCACGTTTCCTCAGAGGCCGAAATCGATTAGTGATTCAGGAGGCGCTGGGACTGGTTGGGGACTATGAAGCTCTGCCAGCAGCGCTCTTAGGGGTCTGCCATCTGCGGGCTTGCTAGGAGCTCAAGGGGCGACTGGCATTGGTTGACTGATTGATTGATTTTTTCGTGTTTTTTTCGGGCGCGTCAACTGCTTCGGTCATTAGTCCCGTTAGTGTAGTGCATGTTTTTTTTCTCGGGAGATGGCGGTGATCTTCCCCCGCTGGATGGCGAGATCCTGCGCCGACCTACCGTCGGCTAGTGGGGTTTCCCCCTAACCAGGACTCTCCCATCAGCGGGGCACCGCCCCAGCCAAGACAAGCTCTAAGCTCTCGACTGGTCTTCCGGAATACGTGGTAGTGCAGTGCATGTTAGTGTAAGGGGAGAGGATATGATAAGAAAGAGGAAGGCAAGATCGCGCGTGGTCCGTAGCCCGTTTGTTAGGGCACTGCTCCGGCTTTCGCATGTTGTTGATCGGAGAAACCACGGAAAACTACCGATCAGAGCAGCCGGCCGCCAGAATTCTCCTCCAGACCGCGACAGAACTCGACCTATAGCTGAAGCGCTCGCAAAAAAAAGACATCATGGCGGACGTACCTTTGGTAAAGTCTCGGAGGCTGCCCCCACCCTGCGGCATCTGAGATCTCCCTTCTCGGCGATAAGGAACCACGTAGGCGACAAGGAGAGGCGACTGCGAGACACAGCGATCGCGCTGACCGCCACTCGTCATCACTGCCCTCGACGTCAGAAGAACTCGCACTCCCAGGAGTGTCCAAAGAAATGACGGATTCATAGTCCCCAGTGGTAGATACCTGGTTAGGGAAAATTCGCCAGCCGACGGTCGGTCGGCGCCATCAGGCGGGGGAAGACCACCGCCACCTCACAAGGAAAGCACATACACTACACTCACGGGATGAATAACCTTAGCCGTTGACACGCCCATAATCACTAACAATCAACCAATGATCTAATACCTCCCTGTCTGAGACACTGCAGCGGCATCGGTTGACTGTTAACTAGTAATCCGCATGTGAGTATACTTGGGTTTTCGTTAACTTGGCATCTCAAGGTCACGCGCGAAAGAGGGATAGGGAAGGCACACTCCAATGTAGAGATGGGCTTAACAGCTTTTCTTCAATAGCTGTTATCACGAAAACAGCTGAATCGTAATAGCCGTTATTAATAACAGTTGAAAAATAACAGGTCCATGGCCAGCAACCTAACATGACCAACTGCTAAGAGTTAAATCAGTTTAGCAACTGCTAAGAGTTAAACCACGCGTTGGTACGGTTAAACGTTGGTAGCACCGTAAAGCCTGTGCAGCTACCTTACGGCGCTTCCTTGCACTACTTTCGCTAACATGTTTGGACAGAGAAGCAGCTGATATGAACGAGACTGGATGAACTGCCAAGGATGAATAGTAATTCATATAATGTGTAGTGAATGTGTATAGAATATAGAATATTACTAAAATCAGGGTTCAGTTTGCAAATATTCTTTTAAATCTTCTTTCTTTAAAGTGAAGTGACGAGTGCCAAACATAATGAGGAGAAACATAATGAGGAGTGTTTTTGCTTACCTTTAGTAAAGTGTTAATGCCTATCGAATATCAAGTATTATAATGTAGTTATTTGACCTAACTCTTTATTTTATTGTACCTAGGGAAATATTAGTTGATCTCACATACGCAGCAATAAGAAAGAAATAAGTTAACATATTGGACGGACTTAATTTAAAGGACAAACATCTTGTTGTAATGTATACAATAAAATATAAAAATATTGTGGCACATGGTGTGCAATAATATATACTCATAGGAATTATATATTAATGAATCTATAATTTGAACACTGACAAATCACGATTGATTAGCTGCAGTGAAGCTGTTATCGTACAAAATGGTTGCCACAAAAACTTGTAGTAGTTCGAATTAGGCCCAGTAGGTTGCAGTTCTATGCGTTTCAACCGATAACAGCCAATAACAGGATAAACGAAATAACTGTTATTTCGCGTAACAGTTACGAAACGTTACGGTTAAAAAATAACAGTTTAGCTGTTAAGGGCACATCCCTACTGCAATGG
>CAXIVR010000010.1:101073965-101094737 GCA_964035755.1 Teleogryllus oceanicus | reverse complement strand
CTTACTTAAAGTCCGGGGAGCCTGGTGAGAGAGAACCCCGTTGTGGTCAAAAGGGGAAGAGCAAACGAGGTATTTGGGGCACGACGTTTTGAGCCGACGGCGAGTTGTTCGGGAAGGAATCCCATTGGACAAGTCCGGGACCCTGGGTGAGAGAACCAGTTGTGGGTGAAGGAAGAGCAAAACGAGGTACTTGGGTACGACGTTTTTTTGAGCCGACGGCAAAAGGTCTCCGGAAGGGAACCCCACCCACGGAAAAGTCCGGGGGGTGGTGGAGAGAACTCCGTTGTTTTTCGAAGGAAGAGCAACACGAGGTCCCCACGACTTTTTTTTGAGCCGACGGCGAGGTCTCCGCGGAAGGGAACCCCATCATTTGGGACTTTCCCTGGAGTGTGGTGAGTAGAAAACCCCAGTTGTCGGTCAGAAGGAAGAGCAAAGAGGTATGGGCCCACAAAGTTTTTTTGACCCCGAGGCGAGTTAGTCTCCAGGGGAAGGGAACCATCTATTTGGGACATGTCCGGGCCGGATAGAGAACCAGGTCGGTCAAAAGGGAAGAAAAGCAAACGGGGTACTTGACGTTTTTTTGACGCCGACGGAGAGATGTCGCAAGGGGAACCCACATTGACAGCCGTGGAGTGTGGAGAGTAGAGAACCCTTGTCGGTCAGAAGGAAGAGCAAACGAAGGACTTGGGCCACTTGACTTTTTTTTGAGCCGAGGGGAGTTGGGCTGGGGAAAGGGGAATCCCACATTTGGGACATGTCCGTGGAGGGGGTGAGTAGAGAACCAGTTGTTTTGAAGGAAGTACACGAGGTTTTTGGCCAGACGTTTTTTTGACCCCGACGGAGAGAGGTCTGGGAAGGGAACCCCATCTATTTGGACAACCCGTGAGCCCGTGAGTAGAGAATTTACGTATCGGTCAAAGGGAAGAAGAAAGAGGTATTGGGCACGACTGCTTTTTTGACCCGACGGCGATTTAGTCCCACGGGGGAACCCCATCTATTTGGACAAGTCCGTAAAGTCGGGAGTAGAAAACCCCACGTTGTCGGTCAGGGAAGTAGCTAAACGGGTATTTGGGGCCATTGACTTTTTTTGAGAGGGAGTTAGTGTCGGGGGAAGGGAACCCCATCACTTGACATGCCCGTGATGTGGTAGAGAACCATTGTCTCGAAGGGGAAGAAAAGAGGTATTGGGCATTGACTGTTTTTTTGAGCCGACGGAGATTTGTTCGAAGGAACCCCATCTACGGACGTCCGGGAGGTGGGAGAGAACCCCTCTTTGGCGAAGGGAGCAAGAGGTACGGGCCACAATTTTTTGAGCCGACGGCGATTTAGCCCGCGGAAGGAACCCATCTACGGCCGCCGGGACCCTGGGAGCAGAGAACCACGTTTGGTCGAAGGCAGAGTAAACGAGGTACTTGGGCCACGACAGTTTTTTGACGCGGGCGGGGGTTAGGCGGGAAGGGGAACCCACTATTTGGGACAAGTCCGTGGAGCCTGGAAATAGAAAACCCTCGTTGTAGGTCAGAAGGAAGAGCAACACGAGGTCCCTGACGTTTTTGACGCCGAGGAGAAGTTCGGGAAGGGAATGCCATCTATTGAAAGTCCGTGTAGCCGGGGAGGGAAAACCCTAGGTGGTCAGGGGAAGAACACGAGGATTCCCAAAACTTCTTTTTTTGACGCACGGGGCGGGGGCCAACCTTGCGTAGCCCGGTGATAGAGAACTATTATCTCAAAGGAAGTAGTGGGTACTGAGCTTTTTAGGGACGAGAGAAAAAAAGGGGGAACCCATCTATTTAATGTTACCTGGTAGTGAAAACCCACTGTGGTAAAAAAGAGCAAAGAGGTACCTGACTTTTTTTGACGGGGGAATTATGTTCCCGAAGGAATCCCATCTACTTGGACAAGCCCGGTACCCTTGGGAGAGAAAACCCCTGTTGTCGGTCAGAAGGAAGTAGTTAAAGAGGTACTGACTTTTTTTTTGACGGGGACAGGAGGTCTGCGGAAGAGAACCCCCATTACTTGACAAGTCCGTGCAGCCTGGTGAGTAGAGAACCAGTTGTCGGTCAAAAGGGAAGATTTAAAGGGGGTACCACGTTTTTTTGACGCGGACGGGGGTTGGCGGCGAAGGGAATGCCATCTATTTGGACAAGCCCGGGCAGCCTGGATAGAGAACCAGTTGTCGGTCAAAAGGGGAAGTAGTTAAACGAGGTACTGACTGCTTTTTTGACGGGGACGGGGGAAGTGTCTGGGGGAAGGAATCCCTCCATTACGCCCCGGCACCTGGTGAGAGAAACCTCGTGTGGTCAGAAGGAAGTAGTTAACAGAGGTATCATGTTTTTTTGACGGGGACGGAGAGAGGTCTGGGAAGAGAATGCCATCTACTTGACAAGTCCTTTAGCCTGGGAGAGAAACCCTCGTTTGGTCAGGAATAGAAACAGGTACTGATTTTTTTTTGACGGACGGAGAGTTAATGTTGGGGAAGGGGAATGTCATCTACTTGGGAAAGTCCGTAGCCTGGTGAGTAGAGAACCAGTTGTCGGTCAGAAGGAAGTAGTTAAACGAGGTCCCTTGACTGTTTTTTTGACGCGGACGGAGAGTTAGTGTGCGGGGGAATGCCATCTTTGGGTCCTTTAGCCTGGTGAGAGAAACCAGTTGTCGGTCAGAAGGAAGTAGACAGAGGTACCGATGTTTTTTTGACGCGGACGGAGTTATTTCCCGGGGGGAAGCCATCTATTTGACACGTCCGTGTAGCCGGGGAGTGAAACCGTTGTCGGTCAGAAGGAAGTACAACACGAGGTATTGATGTTTTTTTGACGCGGAGGGGAGAGTTAGTGTCTGGGGAAGGGAATGTCCCCCACGGAAAGTCCTTTAGCCTGGTGAGTAGAGAACTACGGTCGGTCAAAAGGGAAGTAGAACAGAGGTACTGATGTTTTTTTTTGACGCGGACGGGTGGTTCGGGAAAGGGGAATGCCATTACGGGGGAAGTCCGTAGCCGGGGGAGTAGAAAACCCAGTTTTTGTGAAGGAAGTAGTTAACAGAGGTACTATGTTTTTTTTGACGCGGACGGAGAGTTAGTGTCTGCCGAACGGAACCTTTCACTTGACGTCCGGGCCTGGTGAGAGAAACCCTTTTTGGTCAGAAGGAAGTGTAAACGAGGTACCGATTTTTACGCGGACGGAGAGTTAGTGTCTGGGAAGGGAATCCCATTATTTGGAAAAGTCCGTAGAGCCTGGTGAGTAGAGAACCAGTTGTCGGTCAGAAGGAATAGCAAACGAGGTATTGACTTTTTTTTTGACGCGGACGGAGAGTTGGTCTGGGAAGGAATATATTTTTTGAGCCGTGGAGCCCGGGGAGAGAACCAGTTGTCGGTCAGAAGGAAAGAACACGAGGTACTGACGTTTTTTTGACGCCGACGGAGAGTTAGTGTCTGGGGAATGGAATACATCTACTTGACAAGTCCTTTAGCCTGGTGGAGAAAACCCCCTTGTGGGTCAGAAGGAAGAGAAACGAGGTACTCGACTGTTTTTTTTGACCCGAGGCGAGTTAGTGTCTGGGGAAGGGGAATCCCATCACGGCCAACCGTGTACCCTGGTGAGTAGAGAACCTACGTTGTCGGTCAGAAAAGTAGCTAAACGAGGTACTGATGTTTTTTTGAGCGGACGGAAAAAGAGGTTGGAAGGGGAAACCCCATCTATTTTGGAACGTCCGTGTAGCCTGGTAGAGAACCAGTTGTGGTCAGAAGGAAAAACACGGGGTACCGACTGCTTTTTGACGCGGACGGAGTTTTTCGCCGGGAACCCCCCCACGGCGTCCGTGGCCGGTGAGTAGAGAACCTGGTTGTCGGTCGGGGAAAGAGCTAAAAAGAGGTACTGATGTTTTTTGACGCGACGGGGGTTTAGGTCTGGGAAGGGAATGCCATCTATTTGGGAAAAGTCCGCAGCCGGGGGAGAGAAAACCCCAGTTGTCGGTCAGAAGGAAGTAAGCAAAGAGGAGTCGATGCTTTTGACGCGGACGGAGAGTTAGTGTCTGGGAAAGGGGAACCATATACTTGGACATGTCCGTACCGGGGGATGAAAACCCCAGTTGTCTGTCAAAAGGAAGAGAAACCCGAACGGGAATTTTGACTTTTTTTTGAGCCAGGGCGAGGTCTGGGGAAGGGAACCCCATCTTTTTTGGCAAGTCCGTGTAGCCGGGGAGTAGAGAATCCGTTATCGGTCAGAAGGAAGTAGCAAACGAGGTTTGACGTTTTTTTACGGACGGAGATTAGTGTCTACAAAGGGGAATCCCATTAAAGTCCGGTAGCCTGGTGAGTAGAAAACCCAGTGTCCAAGGAAGTACAAACGAGGACCATGTTTTTTTGACGCGGGCGGGGGTTAGTGTCTGCCGGGGAATCCCATCTACTTGACAAGTCCGTAGCCGGGTGAGTAGAAAACCCCATTGCTCAGAAGAAGAAGAACAGAGGTTTGACGTTTTTTGACGCGGACGGAGAGTTAGTGTTCGGAAGAGAACCCCACTATTAAAAGCCCGGCACCGGGAGTAGAGAACCACGTTTGGTCAGAAGGGAGTTAACAGGGGTACCGACCGCTTTTTTGAGGGGACGGAGAGTTAGTGTCTGTGGAAGGGAATGCCATCTATTTGGGACAAGTCCGGCACCCTTGGTGGGGAACCAGTTGTCGGTCAAAAGGGAAGAGCAACACGAGGTAGTCGCCCGTTTTTTTGACGCGGAGGGAGAGTTAGTGTCTGCGGAAGGGAACCCCATATATTTGGGAATGCCGTGGACCCGGGGAGTAGAGAACCCTTTGCTGTTGTCAGAAGGAAGTAGCCCCCGAGGACGGGCAACTTGATGTTTTTTTTTGACGCCGACGGAGAGTTAGGTCTGCGGGGGAACCCACGATGTGGTGAGTAGAGAAGGCACCTTGTTTGGGCAGACGCGGAGACGGAGCGTGCGCTGGCGCCGGGGGCGGCGGGGCTGGCGGCGCAGCTGTCTCGCGTGGTGGGGCGCTCGGCCGTGCGTGGGGGCGGGGCGCGGGGGCCGGAGTAACCCTGGGCCCTTTTCGGGGCCGACGCGCACGTGCGCCCCTTCGTCGCGGCCCCCCGGGCAGGGGACGGGGCCCCATCCCCCCAACCGGGGGGCGCCATTCGCAGGGGCGGAGTGTGGAAAGATAGAAAAAAACCACATGAGGTTTTGAGGATTATACATGCGTCTTAAAAATTTAAATTTAAATGCTGTAAAATGTATAATAATTTTGGGATTATATTTTATTGCCTTTATATGTTAGCCTGTGGGTAATCAAGGTTGGCTAGGTTGGTAATCATGTCTGGCTCGCCCTGTCGCTTGTCGACACGCGTGAGTCGATCCGCAACCTACGGGGATTGGCCGCAGCGGAAGTTTCGCGTCACTTTTGGGCCTTAGGCGTTCAGACCTGCGCGGCAGGCGAGCGTCGCGGAAACGGTTTGGGCGCGAATCGGCGGCGAATTTTAACGCAGCGACGCGTTTCTTCCGCTGCGGCTCGAGTTTCGTGGAAGTTCCCGGCGGGAGTTCCCCTCCGCGAGCGACTTTCCCAACCCGTCACCAAACGCTGGCTCATCAGACGCCCCGGGAGCCAACGGTCAGCCGCAACTTTCCGCCGCACCGCGGGGATATACCACGCAGCCTCCGGGGCCCGGGGGTTTAGGCGGGGTCGCCCAAAAAGCCCCCCCGGACCGAAGGAAGGGGAAAAGGGCGCTTGCAAACGCCAATGGGGGGGAAAGGCGGGAATCTGCAGCGGCAAAAAGAGAATTTCAAGAAACAGTTGCCGAAACCAAAGCATTTAGCATCAGGTTACTTTTTTGCTTTCCCAACGGTCGATGTTTTGGGGCGCATGAATAAAAATACTTTAACGAAAGAATATGAATTAGAAAATATAACTAAGTAGAAAGAATACCAACACTACTACGAACTTACGGAAAATACAACTACCACTCGCGCAACTTTTCTTGAACGATAGATTGACGAAATGCGGACGGAGTGGGGGTATTAAAAGGGAAGCCACGAGATTTTCAGTAATGCCAACCTGTGGTAGATGAAAAAAAACCCTGTTACGTTTGCGCCGTCATCGCCTGGGTAGGCAACAGGGGACACGATGAATTAAATTTTTTAAAAGGGTCGGTTTTTAGATCTTTCAATTTTTAAAAGCATTTGTCGAAAACCGAACTCCCCACGGGGGGTGCTACACATGAGTTCATTTGCCCACTGAATCTGTTTTTTATCAAATCTTCTTTTATTGCATTAATTGCTTTTATAAATTGTGACAATCTAAAGAGCTTAAAGGTAAAAATTAAAGTCTTAAAATAAAAAATGCTTCGTTGAAAGTGAAAGTTGATGGAAAAGTATGTAAAATATAATTACAGAGAATATAATAAATGGGTTTAGCGAATATTATTTTTCCCGGGCTTTTCGGGGATTGTGGGGGGTTTTTGGCCTTTTTATTTTTTATTTTTGAAGTGGAAATACTAGCACCATTTCCAAAACCCCCGATCTAGCATGATGATAGGATGCAAAAAAACCTTGTTCGGGTTTTTCCATTTACAAGATTTAACAATTTTTTCTAAAATTTTTGGTTTGCCGCTCGATACGTCCTCCTAACTTTTCGGAGTTTTAGGTGCCCCCCTGAAGGACCTGAACCTACCTTAATTTCTTCAGATACTGATAATAAACCCGAACAGACTTTCTTCATGAAAGCTATTTTAGCTTATGTTTCGGCCAACGAATTTTTTATGCGGGGAATGGCACATGCCCCTGGATTTTTTCCCTTCGCGTTGATGGCTCCAGGGAGGAGGAAGCAAGGTCATCGTTCAAGAAAAGGGGAGTAAGAAATAAAATTTAGCAAAAACAAAAGCCCAATGTATTTAACGAAACTTTTTAAAAAAAATGTGGGAAATTTAATTTAAAGATTTATGAATAGAAAAAAATTATTTATAAATAAAAAATAATTAAAACTCAGCAATGAAAACAAACCCTTTCAAACCCCCACCCGCAAATCCAGCCAACCCTCAATATCCCCCTACACCCAACCGCTTCGACCAGTGTCGCCTGTCGCGCGCTCGATCAGCGGGGAAAGTTCGCCCCCATTTGCTAATTTCATTGGTCGAGGGGGCCCGTTTCCCCGGGCTGAGATATGAGCTTTTTTCCCCAAGGATGAGTTAGTAAACGGCTGGCAACATTACTGAAGAGTAGGTTAATAGCTGTCACTTCGGTTTCGGGGTTTCGTTGTGCCTTCTAGCCCATTAGATCCTCTTTCGTTAGCATTTTAAAATTTAAAATGGCTTGAACTCCTTTTTTCCGTGTCCTTGTCCGAAAAAAAATGAGTCAAGGAGAAGTAATTGAAAGGAAATGCAGTGTAATGTGCTGTTCTGTAAAAATTTTTTTTTCTATAAAATTAATTGAATTTATTTTTTGTGAGAAAAAGTTTTTTTTAAAAACCGAGACGTGAATGCAAATGCGTACGGTAGTGCCGATTTAAAAAATCTTTTTTCATTCAATTGTGCCATTTTTTTTATTGATTGTTTAAGAGTTTTTCCACATACGTAATTAAATTTAAATTTTTCCCCGGACTGACGTATGATATATAGTAAAACTGATAGACTTTTAAAGGATTTTTTCAGAGCCATTGGCACTTTACGAAGGGCGTGGCGGAAGCCGGCGCGACGCACCGCTTCTGAAATACATTTTTTTTATTATTTATTTTACGTCAAAAAAGAAAAACTGCATGACGCATGGGAAAAGTAAATTTTGGTACTTTAAAGAATTTTGAAAGGGGAAAAAACTGCATGGTAAAATCTTTTTTCAAGGATAAATAAGCAAAAATTTTTAAATTTTTGAAAGAAGAAAAAAAACCCCTTTAATAAAATCATTTTGATAAATAATAAATTTTAAAAGGGAAAAAAAACCTGTTACTTTGTTTTTAAGGGTGAGGATGGGACAAGGAAGGGGAAAGGGAAAAGACCCGGACGCCCTGCCCCGTTTTAAGTGGGGACTTCGGCATTGCCTGGTTTCACGGAGAACCCAGGGAGGTACCGACGGGAAATGCCCCACGCAGCGGTAACCTTCCAGCATTTAGATAGAGTCGAAAACACAAGGATCTCCGACAGCGACATCAGTCGATGCCTGAGGCCCAAAAAACAAAAATTTTCCCAATATTGAGTCGATCGAGCGCAAATAAAGATAACCTTAATTAAATACAAAAGTTTGGGGGTTTTTTGTAAAAATGACTTCCCTAAGGGGGGGAATATATTTTCAAAAAAATGCCAAGTCATTACTTTAACACTGACGAAAATCATATTCTGGGTGACATATCAAAGTCTTTTCAAAAATGCACATACAATACATGTACATTATTTTCAACACTTTGCCAGATAAATTAAAACGTTTTAAATTTCTAAAAAGTTACACCCAAAAGGAAACGTTTCTGCTGAAAAACTGTTTTTATACAATTGATACTATACTGAGCATCACAAGAAAAGTAACAAATTTTAACAATGATGATAATGCATTTTTTACATTTGACTTATAAATGAGTATTAAAACCAAAAAATTTACTACAGTTTCCCGGGGTCAATGACCCCATCCGATCAGGTTTTCTCCAGTTTGATCCATTGAGTAAATGGTAGAGGGCCCCTTGTTTTCTTCTGACAAAATGAAATTTCATTTTCGGGCACGCCTAAAATTTCGGGGGGAAAATAAAATTTCTTCAAATTATCGTTTATGTTGTCGCGGCAAGAAGTAATAAGACAAAAAATTTATTGCTTATTTATCCTTGAAATAGATTTTATTAAGGGGGGGGTTTTTTTTTCCTCTTTAAAAATTTCAAAATTTATTTTTTATTTATTTTGAAAATAGATTTTTATGGGATTTTTTTGTTGTTTTTCCTTTCAAAATTCAAAATTTATTGCTTTTTTATTTTTGAAATAGTTTTTACTACATGGGAGTTTTTGTTTTTTTCCCTTTCAAAATTCAAAATTTAAGTAAAAAGACTTAGTGTGGGGATGAAAATTTTTAAAAAATGTCACAATTACTTTTCCATAGGTCATACATTTTTTTAATTTTTTTTAAAAAATAAATAAATAAATAAATAAAGGTAATGACGATTTTCTTCACGCAATGTGCTGCACAAAAGATTTTGTCTTTTTTATGAACTCAAAGCTAATGTGAAATAAAGAGTCTTATCATCCAAAAAAATACATTGTAAATAATCTTAATTTTGTCAAATCAGAAGATACCCTTTTACACCTCAAAGCCTCAATGAGCCAAAAAATTTGCCAAAAAGGTCATATGTTAATTTTATATTTTATTATTGACTATGCAGGAGAGCGCTGGGACGACGAGGGGACCCCGGGGGCGCGAGTACATCGTCGCCACAAGAAGGGCGCACCTGTTCTCGGGCAAGGTCCCAACCCCGAGAAGGGGGGCCACACGGAGTGGTGCTGGGGTACCTGCGCGTGCAGGAGCCCGTGGTGCAGGCGCGAAGGCCGCATCGGGTTGGGCACCGCGCCGCGAAGGCCCGTCTGCGCCGCCCGGCCAACGCCTCCTCCCAGGTGAGAAATTTTGTGTATCAGGCGCAATTTTCACTTTAATACTGGAATTTCGATAATAGCAAAATCAATTTTTTCGCTTCCTCCAACTACAAAATTAAAGATACAGATTTTTTCCCTTCAAATTAATTTTTTCCCCAATTTTCTTTTATTAGAGTAATGCATATTTTGAAAATTTTTTAGTCGGTATGGCGGGAATTTGTGCAATTTTTATAAATAACAAAAAAACGATTTTTCAAAACGGCTCCAAATTTTTTTTTAAAATTTGGGGGGGAAAATTTTTAAAAGGGTATGCTAAATGTACCCTTTTGAGGTGACATACAAGCCATTTTGCCTTTTTTTGTTAAAAAAAGAAAATGTATTTTAATTCACCAGTCGTTAATATTTGGGGATTTGTTTACAAAATTGGTTTATAATTAAATATGCTTTAATAATGTCATATAAGGTGTCCTTTAAAAAAAACCAACTTTCTGGAAAATAAGTGTTTTCAATATCCAGCATTTTAGAAACTCTCAAACGCCATTTTTAAAAATTGCACCACATTTTATCTTCAAACTTTCCCAACGGATAGTTTTAATTGACTGTTTAATATTACGGAAATATAATTATGGTTCATTTTTGTTTTTTCAAAATTAAAAATATATTTTAAATATTCCTGCCGTTTATGCCCTTTTCATAAATTTTTAAAAATTTTGGGGTGGAAGTGTTTAAAGATTTTAAAGAAATTTTTCCCAAAAATTTCGTGGAAAAAACCAAAATTTGCATTTACAGAACGTAAAATTAAATTGTTATAGAGTTCATCTTACAAGAAGTAAGAAAAATTTGGGTTAGTAGTATTGAAAGCAACTTCATAAAGAGACTGGGGCCAAAAAAGCCCTGAACGAAAAAAAAACGGGAAAGGGGAAAAAAAAAGAAATGTTTGAAGGAAGATTGAAGGAAGAGTGCCTAAAGTAAAATAAACAAAACTATAGATTTTCAAAAATTGAAATGTCCTTATTATATGAGATATTTGAAAATAATTCATGAAAGAAAAAAAATATTTATCTTCAAAATTGTAGTTGAGGGAAAACGCGAAAAAATTTTAAGTCTTTTAAAACTTTAAAAATTTGGGGGTTTTTAAGAATATGTGACCCGCATTTTTAAGAGTTCTTTGTTATGGAAACAAAAAAATTTAAAGAAATTATTTGACACATTTTTTAAAAATTTTAACGTCTTGTTTCATTTAAAATTAAAATCAAAATCCGGCTCTAATAAAAGGCCTTGACTTGATTAAATTTATCTGGGAAATCAATTTTTTAAATGGCCCCAAGCTAGGTTGACCAGAGAAGAGAAGACGTTTTTTCGTCAATCGATATTTTAGTATCAAAAAATCCACAAAAAAGGGTTCTGATTACAAAAGTCTTCAGGACGAATTTACTACATTGAAAAAATTTTCCACTTTTCGTTACAAAAGGCTGGAGCACGAGTGTTTTGGTGAAATAATTACCAACTTTTGCGAATGAAGCCCTTTTTTAAACTTAAAGGAGAAGTAATCAAAAACCCTTTTAAACCCGCTAGAGATATGTTTGGTATGTTTTTCAAATTCCATCGTTGTAATAGTGTATTGGCATCAGAAGGACCAATAACTCTAGTAATAGCCTCTAGAAGATTTATGAGCTCATGATAGATCACAAGAAATGCCCTTCCTTTAATCTAAAATCATTGTAAATTTTTTGTCCTCTTTTGAATAATGTTAAAATTGACAAGTCCGATTGCTCTATGCGTCATTTGTTTTGATACTGATGTGTATAGAATTGTATGTGTAGCATTGTTCTTTTTTATTTTTGAGGAACCAAAACCAAGTTCATTTAATTACTGACAAAATGCCCCTTATATTAATTTTGATGAATTGTCTGTTCACAGTATAACATCAAGAGAAGAAAGCAACAAACCAAAAAAAAGGACCAAGTTAAAGACTTTCACGTTGCAGCATTAAAAGACGTCAACTAAGGAAACCAACATAATCTTCGAATATTCTCAAGGGATTGATGGTTCATACCCGGGAATTTCCCGGGTCCGCAGGGCTTCAGAGGTTAAATAAATTTTTTGGGAAAAAAATTGTAATGGTAGGGGAATTTGTATTTGGGAAAACCCAAAAGGATATTATTTTTTTTATTTAAAATAACGAAACATTGAATCAGTTTAAAAAATAGTTTTCTCCCCCTTAAAACGAGGCATATTTCGTTTTGTTTACAGCTCCCAAAATCAAATTTGAATTATTACAAATTTTTAATGTTTTTCTGTTAAAAAATTAATTTTGTTTTGTTGATGTCTGTAAATATTTAGATTTTCGTCAGAGTAACATAAAGGAAAATATTTTTAATAAATTGAGTATCAAGAATTTAAGAAGATAAGTATCGAAGGTTAGACACAATGTTTTATTTTATTCGTCGCAAGTTTCAACCCCAGGATAGAGTTTCAGGTGTATACTGAATTGATAAACATGAAAAAAAAAAAACTAATACAAATACTGATAACTATAAAAAATTTTTAATGCCTGATAATTTTTAAAAAATCAAAAAGGTGGTACGGGGGAATGGGATAGGGAAAATGGACTCTTTTGACTAGAATAGCTTTGGGTTTCCCCCCTCTGCTAGCTTTTCCTTTTTGGATGTGAAAACACTTTTGATTTTTCCATTTTTCGGGCCCTTATTGAATTTATATGATTAGACCTAAGTATACTATTAAGAAGAAAAAAAGGGTGCACAGAATGAACAAATTTTTGCATTTGTATTTTAACCTTTAGTCTTGTATTGCCCCACTTTTTTCCAGCTGCTACCGATCAGCCAAATTTTTTTCACATTTTCTCAATTTTCCGCCCCAATAACAGAATTGAAATATGTCTTTACAAAATTTCAGAAGGGAAAAAGTACTTTTTAAAAACAATTTTATAATCATTGAACGAAGTGGTGTTCTTGAGAAAAATCGTTGAACGTTTGAAAAACAATTTTAGCCCTTTTTCGGGGAAAAAAGTTTTCGAAAACTTCATCAGAAATCATTTCCTTTTGATTGAAATGCAGTCGAGGAAGTAAAAGCGACCGCCCTGACCGGCAGAGCCCGTCTGCGCTTTTAATCGGCGCCCGCCGCCCCCACGGCGCACAATGGTTTTATCGCGGCAAAACCCGGCCAATTTCAAAAAAAGTGCGCGTTTAATTTGACTTATCAAATCTCGTTGGAAGACATTGAGCATACTACTTTAGCTAAAATTTTTTTAATCATTTTTTTCTTCCACACGGTTCGTAAAGTCGTTGTGAATGGCTGAATTGTTTATTCTGCCAACGATATTCGGAAATTAAAAAGGGTTTAAAATTTTTCTTTAGGATTATTTTTTTATACCGAATATAAGACATTACCTGTGTTGTATATTTTTAAGAAAAAATGTAAAATTTTATATATGATGCGGTGAATTCTAAAACCCTGTAGCGTAACAAAAAGGCGTTTTTTATTGTAGATTATATTTTGTCCTGGGGGTCCTGCCCAATAATTATTTTTATTTATCAATAGAATGTTATTTATCAGAATAAAAAAATTTAGCTGCACATATCGCATCTTTTTTTTTAAAAGGGCTATATACAATGCTACGTAAAGATATAAAACCGATGCCCCCCATGGTTTTTTCTGATGCACTAGGAATTGATTTTTGAATAATTTTTTTTTTCTTTTCCTTCAGATAATTACTTTTAGTAGTAAAATTTAAAAATATAAACTTTTGGGGGAAAAAATAATAACCGGGAAGATTTAGATTTTTGGGGTATTTTGAACTTCTTTCTTGACGCAACAAACAAAACTATGGGGAAATTAATAAAAAGGAATTTTTTTCACCCAAAGTTGTTGATAATTTTGATTCAATTTTATAATTAAATATTAAATAAAATATTGTTTATTCAAAAATTGACGAAATTTGATCTGATAAAAGATATTGGGTTTCCCAGCAGATGGTGACATTTGTTTGAAAAAAATATATATATATATATATATATATATATATATATATATATTAAATAAATCTTAATGAATCAAAAATTCCAAAACTGTCTTAAATAACATTTTATTACAACGATTTTTTTTTCCTAAACCGATATTCCTTTTTTGGGGCAGCTATTTTTAATTTATAGCAATTTTTTTATTTAGTGACTTCAAAAAAAATATTAACCATTTCTGGCATATTTGTTCATTTTCGCTTTAATTTGAAATTTTTTATTTCATTCCGATAACAAATCAGGATCTTGAGAACCATTTTAACATATTTCTACGCACAGGGCCATTTTTATGAATCAGTTAGCCATTTTGAAGCGCCATTTTGAATTTTTAAATTTTATTATGACAATTAAATCAATGACCTTTTGAGCCCCATATGTATATTTTTATATGCATTTTCTTTTTTTTTAAATGAGTCGATCCGCCATTTTGAAGGCGCCATTTTTAATTTTTAAATTTCGTAAATATTCTAATTTAGCGACCTAAAAAACCCCTTTATTTAAATTTTTTGAAATCCACTGACATTTGCAATTATGACCAAGAGGGCCCCATTTAAAGGCGGGTTTTGAGCAAATGGGGACGCGAAGTCCAGGAGAAGGAAGGGGATTGATTTTTTCAAAAAAAGAAAAATTCCCATTTTAAAAGATTGATTGTTATTGATTCCGGGGCCCAAATAACGAGGCCCTTTGTCCCGGTGTGTATGTTTTATCTTCGAGATGGCTGGATCTTCCCCCAATGGGTGGGATATCCCGGCCGACCTACCCTCAACTAGCGGGTTTTAACAGGATTCCCCCCAGCGGGGACCGCCCAGCCAGGAATGTTCTAAGTCCCGACCGGCTCCCCCGGGAAATGTGGGTGAGGAGTGTGTTGAAGGTAAGACTAGGACAAGGAAGATGAAGAAAACATCGCGTGCGGTCCGTGGCCTGTTTGTTAGGGTACTTGTCTGCCATTCGCTTGGTATTCATAGAAGAAGCCAGGGAAAACTACCGATCACAGCGGCCGGCGCCCAAATCTCCCCCCAGACAGCGACGAATTGACCTAGCACGTTGGGTCGAAACCCGCCGCGGGAGGACTGACGGACTTTCCCGTCAGAGGCGTTGCTGTGACAGCAGCTGACGCACCGAGCCACTGCTCCCATTTTACAAAATCGAATTTATAAACGAAATGTAAATAATTGAAAAATAATAATAATAACTCCCAAAAACATCCACCGGGGAACCCGATCTACTTAAGTTGTACCTGAGAATTCACAGAAAGGGTTTTCAGGTGTTTCAAATCGGATATTTAGGAAGTTACCTGCTTTATTCTAAATAGCATTTTTAAAATCTTTGGTATATATGCAAGGTTAAAGAAATATTCAATTTGAGAAATTTTTTGCCTATTTTCGAAAAAAATTTTTAAGGGGCCCGTGTGTTTTAAATCTCTAAGACATTTTTGTTGAAAATTTTAAAATAGCATCCGGCGCCACTTGAGGGGGGGGTTATATCTGCCGGCGACACGAGCGCCGGTGAGCAAGGGTTGCGTCACCGCCGGCGGATTGTCCAGAAAGTGCGCGGCGTCCGGATGGTTCTGGATTGTCCTGACGAGAAAAAACGCGACGGCGGCGGGGAGTCGTCTTTAGTCCGCAGTTTAAGGAACTGTAATGTGTATCGCGGGAAAGCTGCAGGAGTATGCTCAGTGAAGTGAACCGTTTTGTGCATCAAAGTGGTCGGTGACGTGAACGTACCAGGGATCGAACTGTGATCGGCAGGAACGGGGAGCGCTTAGGACGGCGAGGTGCGAGGGGTGAGTAAATAAACCCAAAAGGGTTAGGGAAATAAACGGAAGGGTTTGTGTAAAATAAAAAGAAGAGAAGGGGTAAAAAAAGGAAGGGGAAAATGTAAATAAATAATCGGTTTTCGTGATTTTGAAGAAACAAAAAAAAAACGTTTTGTGAAAAAAATAAGGGCTTTTAATTTACCACCAGAAACGTAAAATTGCTGGTGGGTTTAAGGGGGGTGAATTAAAACAAATCAAGATGAGTTTACAAAGTTTTAGGGACCAAAGGGCCGAGTGGAAGAGAGAGTTAGAAGAGAGGGAACAAGAATTCCGGGAAAGAAAGCAAATAAGAACGTCTT
Organism: Teleogryllus oceanicus; assembly: GCA_964035755.1. NCBI lineage: Eukaryota > Metazoa > Arthropoda > Insecta > Orthoptera > Gryllidae > Teleogryllus > Teleogryllus oceanicus. The sequence continues at coordinate 101,079,036 of CAXIVR010000010.1, read as the reverse complement.
GCAAAAAAGCGAGAAGGGCAGGCGAGGATCCAGAGACTTTTCTTTGAGACAACGGGGGAAATTTTCAGACCATCCAAAAAAAGGGTTAACTGAAAACCCCCGAATTTAGAAGGAAAGAACTGAAAATTTAGAATACTAGAAGAAAACTCAGAAAATTCCGAATTTTAAAAGGAGAATTGAAGAGAATTGACGGAAAAACCAATTTTAGAAATAAAGAAAAATTCCAATTTTTGAAGAATGACTGAAAAAATTTTGAAGAAAAAAATTTATAAAATTCCAGGGTTTTGGGAAAAAAAGCTGAAAAGAAGATAAAAATAATAAAAGATGCGAGAAGAAATAAGAAAAATTAAAGATAGATGGAAAATTTTTTAAGAAAGAGAAAATTACTAAATCGTTAGAAGAGAAGCAAAAGGGTTTTTTCCTCAACAGAAAAATGAATATAAACATCGTACAGGAACCATTTTGAAAAAAGTAGCCACCATACGGGGAACGGGAAAAAAAGAGTAAACCCCCATTTGATATTCTTCATGGTCGAATTATTTCAAAAAATTTGGGTGCTGAACGGGAAATGGCTGGGCCAACAGATTGTGCAGGCTCGATTTTTGGGTTTGGGTAACGCGTCGATATTCGAGACAATACCGACCGATGAACAGTCAAACTACAAATTGTCAAAAGATGAAACACGGTACGGGCAAGCGCACCCGAAGAATGTTTTACCCAGCTAAGAACGTTCAGAAGCCTGGGGAGTCTTCAAAAACTGAAGCGATATTTCGTCTGGGCGCCTTTTGACCCTGATTTGGGGGGTTCCCTGCAACGCACAGCCGTCCGGTGCTTTATAAGGGGCTACAGATGCAGAAAAAAAACGCATTTAGACTGGCAAGACGAAAACCTTAGCTGCGATTGTCGCACTAGACTTTCCCGGTTGCAAAAAAAAGCATCGAAATGAGACGAGTACGAGAATTGAAACCGGCGTCGATACTTTGAGAAAAATATTTTGAGGAGGTGGGGGGTTTAAGCATTTCTAGTGGCAAAAGGGAAACCTCGATGTTGGGAAGGGGGAATTAGGCACGTGAAAAGTCGATTGACCGTCCACTAAACAAAAGAAGCAGCAGTCTGTTTTTTAAAGCAGCCAGCAGGAAAACTGCAAGCATTGTTGCGCGGAAGAGAAGATGTGTCCTACCAAGGGGCACGTCAGTAAGACCAATGGAACCCAGAGAACTTTGAAAAATGAAAAAGGACAGGAATTGAAAAAGTTTGGGAAAAGGAAATAGCAGGGCGGAGACCAAGTTGGCAAGAAATAGCCCTGTTTTCAGGTAAAACAATTGGCAGGATCGATTACTAAGAGGAAGGTGTTTTTAAACGAGTTTTGGAAAGGAAGACGGCCGGAAAAGGACGGATATTGTTACGAGATTAGGGGCCCTGGGAAAAATTGAGAGAATTGCGATGGAACTTGGGGGAACCGGTATAAGAAAACCTTAGAGAAAGTGGGGAAAGATTTTTCTGGGGTTTAAATTTTAAAGCGATAAAAATGTGGTACAAAATGTCGTTTTGCAAACAATGGGCCCTAAAAAAAAGAAGAGGGGATGAGGAATACAACGTTGGGATCTAACGAATTGCAGACTTGGGTGGCCCCTTTCCAAAAAAGTCAAAAGATGGAAATAAATAAAACTGTGGCTATGGATTATTTCAGCAAAAGGGTTTGGAACCCCCACCTAGCCAAGAAGCCACGTGTCTCCAAGTATGGTTGGAATGGGTGAGCGATTTGGGGTGACTGGGAAATTGATTCAGATCGGGGGAAAATTGAATCTGAGGTTTCAAGGGGGGGTAACTTTTGAAAAGAAAACAAGAACGACAGCCCCATCCGAGTCAGAGGGAAAGGTGGAAGGGGAAAAAGAACAATGGGAAAATATTTAGCGAAGGTCGTTTAGATCACCAACGCGACTGGGGCCAATACATACATCTTTTCTTCAGCCACCGTTCATCTGTTCATGGGCAACTGGGCAAAAACCTGCTAATATCCCTTCGGGCCCGGGGGCTACGTCTACCATGTTTTCAAGTTTTTTGTAAAACAATGAAGAAACAGCGGGAAGACTTTTTAAATGACCAAAAAGGAAAATGGAATAATTAAACCCGGGGCGAAAGAATCCAAAACAAAAATGACAGGGGAAAAAACCGGTATGAATCAAAGGAAGGAGGGGTTATCAACCTGAGATCATGTCTGGCGTTTAACCCCAACGACGCCCGGGGGGTTTGGCCCAAAATTACAACGAAGGGGAAGGTCCGTACGAGGTCGGAAGAGGATAAATGATGTGTTCAGAATTAAAAAGGAATGGAAAACCAGAGTCGTTCATTCGAATCGGCTGGCCCGAGCAGGGGGAAAAATGAAATGATGAAGAAAAAAAAACCCCAGAGTTTGTGAGCTGGGAAAGCAAGAATGCCCTTTCAGAGTTTATGTCTCAGTATAATGAAAAAACACCGGGGGTTATGGGGTAACAATGGAGGTGCGAGGGGTCTGTTTTCGCTACCCAGGAATATGCATTGGGCATTGTGTCGCCCAGGGTTTTATAGACCAGAGGTGTTGCTACTGTATTCAAGAGAAAATGGGAAGGTAGAGGAATTAAAGAAAAAACCAGATATTGGGAAGGTTCTGATTTGCACGACGTCAGTCACTATGTTTATTACCTTTTCACAAAAAGTAAGCCATCACAAGGATCCTATGAAAATCTGTGGGAAAATTGATTGAATTGCCAACAAGTACTGCAAGACAACGTCCAGAAGATTTCCCAAAAATGGGGTGTGGTTTGATGGACTGAACTGAGAATAGTGAGAAGATGTTGGGAAATAATTTTTCCGGTACACTGGGGTTAGCATCTTATTGCAGCCCCCCATGGAATGCTGTCAATCCAAAGAAGACAATTGACTGCCACTTCTTTTAACTCCAACTTTACCCGAGGCCCAGCCGCGACGGCATGATTTCATAAACGCGCCGAGACGGATCGCAATTAAGGGGGGGGAAAGAATATTGCGTTTCCCCCGGGGCCCCTTCGAGGTGGCGGGTTACGCATCTGCCGGCGACCACGAGCTGCCGGTGAGCACAGGTTTCGTCACCTGCCGGCGGATTGTCCAGAAAGTGCGCGGCGTCCGGGTGGTTCGGGTTTCCTGACGAGATAAAAACGCGACGCCGGCGGCCGCGAGTCAGTCTTGAGTCCGCAGTTAAGCTGAACTGTGAAGGGGTGCATCGGGTGAATAGCTGCAGTGAGTATGCTCAGTGAAGGAACCGGTCAGTGATCATACTGTGGGCGGTGATGAACTGGACCAGTGATGAACTGTGATCAGTGGGGAACTGTGGCCAGGCTTGGATTGGGAGGGGCAAGAGGGGGAAAATAAAACAAGAGAAGGAGGGAAAAAATCAAGAGAAGTTTAGGGAAAAAAATGAAGAGAATGTATAAAAAAAGGAAGAGAAGGGAGGGAATAAATAAGGTTTTCAGGATTGTGTTAAAAACAAAAAAATCTTTTTTGGAAAAAAAGAGACTTTAATTCACCATGAAACGAAAAAGTATTTTTATTTTCTTCTAGTCTTTTGTTTAAATATTTTATTTTTTCAATTTAGTCAAACCTCAATTTTTTTTGTTTTTTAGATGGAGGATGTCATTTTTGTGTTTGAATTTGACATTCTAGATTTTTTAGAAAAGAGCCGCATCTTTTTTAACTTTTCACACACACACCAACAACCACAAAAACAACCAAACACACACCAACCACAACACAAAACAACAAACAACAAAAAACACCACAAAAAAAAAAATTTCACCCCAAAACACCACAAAAACACCAACAACCCCAAACACCAACCACCAAAACAAAAACACAACACCACACCAATACCACACCACACAAACCACACCACACAACACCCACACCACAACACAAAACCCCCCACACCCCACACCACACACACACCACACACCCACCACACACACACCACCCCACCAAACACCACACCACAACACAACACACCACCCACACACCACACACACACACCACACCCCACCACACACACCAACAAAACACCCACACACCACACCACACCTCAAACACACCACACCACACACCCACACACCCACCACAACCCACACCACCAAAAAACACACACTACACCACACCACACACCCCCAAACACCCACACCCCACAAACCCCCCACACACACACACCACACACATCACACCACACACCACAACACACACCACACCCCACACCACAACACACACCACACCACACCCCACACACACCACACACACCCCACCACACACCACAACACACACCACACCACACACACCAACACACCCACAACCCCCACCAACCTAAACCCCACACACCCCAAAACACACACCACAAATCAAACCACAAACACCCACCACAACACACAACACACCCAAAAACACCCCCACACCACACACCACAACACACACCACACACCCACACACCACACACTACACCACACACCACACACACCACACACACACCCCACACACACCAACAAAAAACAAACAACCACCCCACCACACACACACACATCACGCACACACACCCACACCACACCAACCCCACCACAACACCCCACCACACACACCACACCCCACCCCACACACCACACACACACACCACCACACACACACACCACACACCCACACCACACCACACACCACACCACACACCACACAAACACACCCACACACACACACCACACACACACACCAACAAACACCACACATACACCACACACAAAACCCCACCACCACACCCCCACACAACACCCAAAACACCACACCCCCACACCACACACACACACACACACACCAAACACCACCACACCCACACCACACACCACACACACACACCACACAACACAACACCACACACAAACCACACAAAACCACACCACACACAAAAAACACACCCCCACACACACCAAAAACACCACACACACCACACACACACCACACACCCCAACCACACCACACACACACCCCACACACACACCACACACACACACACACACACACCAACCCC